>JAQQSW010012946.1:0-12423 GCA_028646575.1 Pseudocheirus occidentalis
GTGTGCATGTGTCTGTGTTTACATACATATATATATACACACACATACTTAACTCATTTGTGTAATAAGTTAACATAAATATGCATTTTTATTTGCTTTGTAGGTATTTGTACATTTGTGTGTACATCTATATATGTCATGTGTACACATACACACACACAAAATGAATGAAAATAATTTTGGCAATGGGTAGAACACTAATAAAGAGGCAAATAATTAAGGGCCTGTGGGGATCAGCACTTGAGCGGAACCTTGAAGGAAACTAGAGTTTCTAAGATATAGAGAATAGCCTCAAGGCATGGAGGAAGGAAATAAAAGGCCATATATGAAGGAAAGAAAGTAGGTTTCTTTTTCTGGAACAGAAATTGAATGAAGTAGACTAATATGAAATCAGTATTTAAAGAGAGGCTGGAACCAAATTATTTACAATCAGGAATTTAAGTGCCAAATGATGGTAGGAGTCACTGAAACTCCTTAAGTAACTGAGTAACATGGTCAGAATTATACTTTAGAAATATTGATTTGATCGCTGTGAGGAGGATGGAATGAAGGGAAGAGAGAGACTAGAGGCAGGTTAAGCAGGACATTACAGTGTTCCAAATGAGAAATGAAGACAAACTGGAGTACATGGCAGACAGCTTTTCATTTCTCCACAGAGAATGGGGCTCTACTCCATTTAGATGCCATGAACATCGTATTTCCCCAAGACAAACTCATCACCATGGAGTTTTCTCTAGCTTTGGTACTCAGCATCTCCTAAATACACTCTACTCTGACTGGAGGTTGAGAGGGCAGAACAGAATACATCCCCACACCCAAGCCTCCCTTTTAAAGGACTTAGAATTTCCAGTCAACTCTCCATTTTCTACCAGCTGCTCTGAAGCTTTATGAAGTTTAAACTTCATAAATAGCATGCCCCCTCCATGACTCTACATTCTGGTACCATCCCCACCAGAAAAATAAACAAAAAAAAATGCCCAACAAAACAACAACCTGTTTAGTTTCCTTTTATTTATTGTATTCCCCCACTACATTATATGCTTTTTATCAGGCCTTTTTTTTCTTATTTGCTTTCCAAGTACTTCTTGAGTACTTGGCACATAATAGGCACTTGATAAAAGTTTATTGACTCTTGACTATCACCTCTGCTTGTGTAAAGAAAGAATCGACACTCCTAGTTTATGTGACCAACAAGATAGAGAATTTGATAGTTTCTCCAAATGATATAATCTTTCAAAACTCTCCAAAATAAGAATTGTGCATGAATAAATCATTTTGTCTCCCCAGTCTAAGATGCCAAGAACTCTAAGAACACAACATGTTGGATGAATTAACAGCAGAAAAATGAATCCCTAATCTTTAGGACCTCTAACCTTTAAGTCCTGATAGAGTTTGGTAGGGTGGGACAATGGGATTCATGAGCTTGAGATGTGAGATGTACTCAGTATTTCCCTTGCAGCTGCTGCTTCAGTCTCTGCCACTCTATCCTGCCTCTGCCTTCACCCCACCATTTGATGGCAATAATTACTTAAAAGGAATAGAATTTAGTGTACTCTACCTGAGGCCAGTGGCAAGACAATGTCAGCAGCACTGCTTAGCCAGAAAATTAAAGAACAGAGGGAACTGGAGCAGGGCACCTGCACATGTGGGTCCTCCACGAGGCTTAAAACAGGACTGGAATCCAACTGGAGCCAGTTCTGTGCTTTCAGAAATGATTTGGGACAAGAACCAAGACCAGCATAAAATGAAGAATGGAAGCATGTCAGCATGGAAGGATGTTGAAACAACTCTGTGATCAACCCTTGGGAATCTCCTATCAAAGAAAAATGATTAAAAAAATGAGCAATAAAGGAATATAATTAAAAAGCCTGAAATTACCAAAAAGTTCAACAGGAAGAAAATAAGTTAAAAACTTTAAACACAAGCATATGAATCAAGAGTGAATATGAAATTGCAAATCAAAAGAAAGGGAATCCACACACGATGAGGCAGAAGACTATGAGAGTTACCAAGGGAACATGAGAAGGGTGAGAAATAACTCTGCACTGTAAACTCCAAGAAACATAGTGATTAAATCGAACAATTCTAAGGAGAAACAACAGATTCTGCAAGTGACTAATAGAAGCATCTTCAAATACAAAGCAAAGGGAATTCAAATAAGCCAAAACTATTTTGGACACATTTGAAACTGCAGAAGGGATAATGTAATATTTTGCAAAAGCAAAGTATTGAAGGTACAATCCAAAGTCACATATACTCAAGCTTGAGTTTATTCATCAAATTAAAAAGATGGACTTCAGCAAGAGGCATTTGAAGCATAGAAACAGAAACCAATGGACCACACAAGTTATTTGCTTTGCAAGCACCCAAGACAACAAAAATACAATCAAGATTAAAATAGAAAAGGAAAACACACACGAAATTACCCCCAGAAAAAATAACAAAGGACCTTATAAGGTTAAAATAAAAAATAAAAAAAAACAGCACCCAAAACTTTAATAGCATTCTTTCTTGAAGTGTACATGGAGATAATAAAAGGAATGTGGAACATAAGTATCCTTGTGGGGAAAAGGTTTAAAGGTGAGGTTAAATAGAAGTGATGATGGAAGAGCAGGCACAAGACTCCATGAGCTAAACTTCACAATACCTACCAAGAGGTGAATGTTTTTTTTGATGTGGGACTAAATTGCAAAATGAGAGGATGAATAAAAAGGGAATGGAAAGTGAGGAAAAATATGGAGAGGAATATGTAATGTACCTTAATCAAGTCAATGGTAGACAAAGAAGGGGAAGAAATGACTTCTTTGTTATATCCAGAAGAGGAACTATGGGAGAATGGATGAAGTAACAGAGGTAGGGAATTGGGACAAGGGGAATAAACACTAAAATGTTTATAGCTGCACTTTCTATGGTAGCAAAGGAATGGAAACAAGTAAGATTACCAGGGACTGGGGAATATTTAAATAATTTATGGTACATGAATGTATTGCACTATAGGACACATTGAATATAATGAATATGAAATTGCATGGAAAGATTTACATGATCTGATGCAGAGTGAAATAAAGTAGTCATTAAAAAATATGCAATGTACACGCTATACAAACCTACATGGCTAGGTAGTACAGTGGAGTTCTAGACTTAGAGACAGGAAGATTTGAGTTCAGATCTGATCTCAGACACTTACTACCTGTATGGCCCTGTACAAATCACTTAACTTTTGTCTGACTCAATTTTCTCATCTGTGAAATGGGGATAATAATAGCACTGACCTCTCAGAGCTTTTGTGAGGATTGAATGATATAATAATCATAAAGCTCTTAAAATAGTGACTGGTTGCAGTAAGCATGTAAGTACAGTGAGATAATTTTAGTCAAAGATTGGTATTTGGAAAGATAAGAACTATAATCAATCAAGTGGACAATGGATTCTAAGGCTGAAGTGATTAACTTTAGCTTTGACAGGGAAAAAGGAAAAAAAAATAAGACCAGAGGAATTATAGACTGGAGAAGGTGGGGATAAATGCCTCATTCCTGGAGGTGATGATGATGTGAAGAACAGATTTAGGAGCATACAGTAAGCATAAATGATATCTATTATGTTTTATTATTATTATTACTATTAATGATTACAACAACTTAAGTGGAAAGAACGAACACAACCAATCATCAATGACTAGTGTACAATTATAAAAACAAGCATAACCCCAAAGAAGCGAAATAAGAAGACACTTCTACCTTTCTCCTTTGAAGAGGTTAGAGGTCCACTGGAGAGAAATAGCTTATATTTTAAGACTTTTAGGTGAATTGATTAGTTTTGCTGCTTTTTATCTTCTTACACATATTTTTTCTTTTTCTTAAAATATTGTTTTGTTATATGAGATGGCTTTCTGGCAGGAGAAGGGTCAGGTATATTGGGAGAAATTATGGTGATGTAAAAAACTGCATATATATTGCAAATATATATATACATGCATATATATACATATATACATATATATTCACACATATTATATTCACTGTTTCTTAGAGCACATTTCACTCATGTACCACAAATTGTTTAAATATTCCCCAGTCCATGGTAATTTTACTTGTTTCCAGTTCTTTGCTACCACAGCAAGTGCTGTTATACAAATTTTGATGTTTATTCTAGTTGTTTCAACTCCCTACATCTGTTACCTCATCAATTCTCTCATAGTTCCTCTTCTTCTGGATATAACACAGAAATAATCCCTTCCCCCTTCCTTGTGTAGCATTGACTTGATTAAGGTACATTACATATCAATCTCTGTATTTTTCTCCTCAATTCCCATCCCCTTTTTATGTATCCTTTCCACACACACATAGAAGATTCACCTGTATGTGTGTATATGTATGTGTACATATATATGCATGTATATGTACACACATATACATATATATGTATGCACACATATGAATTGACATGTTTTTTAAAGAGAAATAACAAGCTTGTTGTAATAAATGTAGAGATAGAATTGATCATATTTGGAAGCGGTCTATGTGGCATGATGGGTTAGGGAAGGGAAAGAGTTGAGGGTAACTTCAAGATCATAAACCCATATGACTAGAAGGACTGGAGAACTTGACAGAAACTGGGAATTTAGGAAGTTCAGAGATTTAACAGGATTTAGTTTCAGTTGTGTTGGGACTTAGATTTTCAATGAGCAGCTAAGGATGAATGTCCACTGCACAGAACAGAGATGATGGCTAGTTATTTTTATTTGGGAATCAACTGAATCCATCTTAAGAATTAATCATTCATGGCTAGGTCATTGATTAAAAAAAGAAAAAAAAATAGAGGGCGGAGCAGGCCACAAGAGAGAGCCCTATAGTATCTGCATACAATAGAAATAGGTTATGGACAATGAGCCAACTGGATACGAGTGAACAGAGAATTAGGAAAACCAGGAAAAACCAGTGTCACAAAAACCCATGAAGGAGAAAAAAAAACCAAGGAGAGGGAGAGCATAGGTGTTAAATCTTTAAAAAGTAGGGAAGAAAGAATATTGGGAAATTTAAATTTAGCAATTAAGAGATCATTGGTAACGTTGGGTAAAGTCATTTTAATTAATTGATGATGCTAAAAGTGAGGTTATCAGAAGTAAGTGGGAGGTGAAGAGGTAGAGCCAATGACGGCTCCAGGTAGAAAGTTCTTGGCAATAGTTTAGCTCATAAGAGAGGACAGACATATAACGTAAGATAATAGATTGAGAAGATAGAAAGGCCAAGTGAAAATTTGTTATGGAAAATCTAGGTTTGTTTTTTAGGCAACAGGGAAGCCAGTGGATTAAAAAAAAAATTGAAGAGTAAAGAAAGCTTTAATTGTTGATTGAAGGCACAAACTTCTAAAACAAAAAGAAATGGATGAACTCAAGGTCATACTTAGATGGGTTGGCCTTGGTAAAAAAGGTTACCTCTTCATTTGTGACTGAAGAAAAGCTGAGAATAGTTGTTCCATGTTGAGGCGATATGAGGCATAGAATTTGTGGGAGAAAAAGGAAACATGGGCCAGATAGATTCTATTTTCTTGAAAAAGTGTTGTGTACTAATTTGCTGACAAAGATGTGGAATAAGTGTCACTTGAGGAAAAAATATTTGGAACAGATGCCATGCAGAATGCAATAGACAGTCAATAAGGGAGGAATAAATTGCCATGCAGCAGAGAGGGTCCAATTGCAGTTAGATCTCATACATTTGTTAGTAAACCAGCTCAATTGTGAAATTTCTTCCTCAGCATGCAACTAAGAGCGAAAAGAGTAAAGAATAGTTTTAGTCAAATATTTATATGTGGAAAGGTAAGAACTATAATCAATCAAATGGACAATGGATTCTAAGGCTGAAATGATTAACTTTAGCAGGGCAAAAGAAAAAATAATGAACCAGAGGAATTAAAGACTGGAGAGCCAGGGAGTGAAGGGCAGATTACTGGAGGTAATGATGAAGATGAAGAGCAGATTTCATAGGCATAAGGTAGAGGTGAAACAGACAAAGCGTACATGATAAAGAGATTTCAAAGTTTTGTACCATGGAGGTTGAACAGTTATGGGTGATGATGAAATCAAAAGCATGACCAGCAAAAGTGAAATTCAAGAGAACAAAGGAGGTTGGTGAATTGTGAGACTATAATGTTTGAGGAGGTAATAACGAGAATATCAAAATCATGAAGTACGAAGGTAGAGGTTGAAATGGAGAGAATTTGAACTAGGTATGGAACTCACTAAGAAAAGAGAAAGAATTACTTGAAAGGACCTAGATGACAACAGTCACTGTTCTAAATCTGATGGTATAGGCTGATAGAGTGAACCTCAGAAAGGGAGGAGTTTCTGAGTCATGGTTGCACAAGGAAAATATGGAAGTGGGAAGAAAATATTTTTAATGAATATTTTTAATGAATATTTTTAATGAATATTTATTTTAAGTCTTATTAAACAAAACAAATTGTATAATATGGGGGTCATGCTTAAGGTCAAGAAGAACTTGTTCAAGTACCATTTCTGATAAAAAAAACAAAAAACAAAAAACAAAACCAATTGCTATGAGACCATGGGAATGTGTCCCAGACAATTCTCTAAAGTCATTATTTACATTTCAGTTTTTATCTTCATGGGTGAAAGGAGTTTCCATAGTGGGAAATTCCCTAAGTACTGATAGAATTACGGGTCTGGATCCCTCCACCTCCAAAAAAGGAATAGAATTGAAAAGAAAGTCACTCCTAGTTGGTTTCTTACAGTGACTTACACTAATTTTGACTCCATTTCCCTCTGAATCATATGTATTCTTCCCTTTAATATCTGTAGATAATTCTTGGAAGAAAACAAGGAACAAAATAGGAATTAAATACTTCAGCATCCTCTCTGTGGTCTGTTAATGTTGTGCTATAATCTTCCAGGAGTGGTATAGAACTAATTTCTTTCTTCCTGCTTTATAACCAAAAAAAATTATTTGATGTTATACAATCTTTAGTATTTTCTTGTCTTCAATAATATCTCTCCTCACACTATTCTTAACTGTTTCAGTCTTTTATATTGTTTCTTAACTATTTGACCCCATTTCTATATTTTTGTATATGTTCTTTGTCAAATCTAAGCTCATCTGAGAATTCCTTGTTGGTATCAGTCTCTTTTGATGTTCCTGTCTTTTCTTCCCTCTTGTTATTATTTGCTGGTGTGATATAACAGTGTCTGAAAGATGAATTAAGAGGTTCAATAGTAAAGGGTAGCAACCCCTCATTTACACATCTTAAGCCCCATACTCTCATAGGGATTTAACTCCAACTTTGTAGAAATTGCAAGTGTATTGGCAGGTATTCTGATAATGGAATTTAATATAAAGTTATCCAGTTTAAAAAATAATTTTAATATAAATTTCTTCTAAGCAGTCAAAAGATTTTTAGTGTCTTCTGAGGCAGAACCAGAGATTTATGCTGGCATTCATATTGGGATGGCAAAATTTCAAAAGACAGGGATGATTTAGAATGTTAAAGGCTCAAAAGCACCCAAACAAAAAATTTAAAAAAGTAAATAATTTTTTAAAGCACCTTTCCTCTGAGGTCAAGGTATTCTTCAGACATTCTCTCACTAATCTTCAGACACTGCTGTCAAATAGAGGTCAAAGATTTTTCATCCTATTTGGCTAAATTCACAAGACAATCATTGACACAAGTGGGATGACAGGTTATGCCTCCAAGCAACTAGCTTAGTGATCCTTCACCTAAATATACCTTTCACTTTTCCTTACCATGGAACTATCAGACGACTGCATAAAGAAAGATTCTTTTCAAGTTTCTTATACATTTCCTATACCTATAGCTAATGTCATTCTGCTTTTTTATAATGAATGTTAAAGGATGCAATGTTATAAAGGTTTTGTGGTCCTGGGGCTACTGATAAGGAAGTATAAGGCAGATTCTGTGTTTTACTATGCTAACAGTGGAAAGAAGGCTTGTTTATTTGCCTATCAATTGTGTCTAATTGTCTTCTATTGTGTTGATGGCTCACTGCTGCCTCCTCCTGTCCAGAGCCCTTGGACAGCTTTAGTTACCTGATAATAAGAACAAAAAATAATATCCCTTTGAGCCTAGAGAAATCAATCAGAAAATGGTTTTATGAAAATTCTAGGTAAAGAAAAAGCATACAACTTGGACCCCTTATGAATATGGCCAAGGAGTCAATGTACAAGAATTTATTAAGATCTTACTATGTGTCAGATAATATAATAAGCATTGGAAATTGAAAGAAAGGCAAAAAATGTGAAAGGAGTACATTACATCACCCTTACATTTGACAAACAGTTACACAAATGTTATAATATTCAACCTAGGTAGAAATGAGACTTCAAATTTTGTCTTATTGTGATCTTGGGTTGGGGGTATGACCGGTCATATATTTTACATTTTAATTTTTGTCTCCATACACTATAATGGTCTGACATATTTCTGACTCATCATATAGGTATATTAGAATTAACCCATCTATATATACACAAAGAAATATGTCCCCTTTAAAGTAAAGAGTACAGAAATATAAGTAATGACTACCTGAAACAGACTTTCAAGATAATCATGTAAAATCCTATACCATTTTAGGAGGTATTGACTATCCTGTTTATTGACCATAAATGAAAATAATGGAAACAATGAGGCATCTGATGTAGGTCCAAGGTAGCATCGTATGCTGCATTTTTATAGGCTGTGTACTTTCTGAATCATTTTACTTAATGCTTAAGCAGTTGTGAGAAAAGTCACTGTTGAAATCAAAGAAATATGGCTAATTCAGAGTGCCATTACAACTGAGTAACAGTCATCCATTGCTTCAGTCTTTTGCCTCTGCACTTTGCATAGTAAAGATTTTTAATCAATCAATAATTCATCAACAAGCAAGTATTTAGCAAGGTGGCTAGGTGGCTCAGTGAATAGAGCATGGGGCCTAAGGTCAAGAAGACCCCAAGGTCAAATCTGACCTTAGATACTTTCCAGCTGTGTGATCCTGTGCAAGCCACTTAACTATGCCTTAGCTTCCTCATCTATAAAGCAGGGATAATAAAAGCACTTACCTTCCATGGTTATTGTAAAAATCAAATGACATCATAATTATAAAGTGCTTAGCCCAGTGCCTGGTATATAGTGAGTGCTGTATAAATGGTATTATTATTTTCTTTATTATTATTATTAATAAACATTATCATTATCGTATTATGTGATAGGCCAAAATGTAAAAAGAATAAACAACTTGGGATGGAAGGTTTGGGGCCTGAACAACTAATCTAGCATCCTATTGACAATATATAATGTCTCACTTTTGTCTACAATACAACTTTCAGACATGTAAATAAAAGTTCTTTAAAATTTTGTTATAGGCAATTTCTTCCTACCTATTGCTAGGTAAATGCACATCCTGAGGGCAAACCACAACATCAAATCTCCTTTTTCACAAAAATTGGAGACAAAAATTTAGCCATGGAAACCAAAGTGAAACAAAATCTCTCATCACTGAGCTTGTGTTGTAGAAGAAATAATATTTATTCATTTAAGTATATGTGAATAGTAAATAAAAGAAATGTAAGGTAGTCTGGGGAAGGACAGTGCTAACAAGTCATGAGGGCAGGGAAAGGTGGGAAGAGGAAAGGCTTCAGGCTGAAGATGGTAATTGAACTGAGTCTTGAAGGGGAGCTGGGATTCTGAGAGATGGAAGTCCTGAGTCAGGAAGAACTGAATTCAAATAGTGATGTATGCATATGACAGAAAAGCACTGTACTGGAAGAATGACAAAAACAACTAATAGTAGGAAGCATTCATGTAGCCCTGTAAGGTTCACAAATCACTTTACAAGCATTTTATTTTTTTTTATCTTCACAGCAATCCTGGAAGGTATCTGTTCTATTACCCCCATTTTATAGATGATGAAACTGAGACTAAGAGAGGTTAGGAGTCTTGTTCAGTGTCACAGAATTAGTCATTATCTGAGTTTATATGTGAATTCAGGGTTTCCTGACTCCAAGCCTAATGCTCTAACCACTCAAAAAAATGTGGGAAGATATAAATCATTTGAGAGTAAGGTAAATAGAATCAGGAAAAGAATATCTTTCAGGATTACAAAACATAAATAATAAATGCATTTCTCTCCCATCACTGAAATGATGAGGGAGAGTGAATATAGAATGCTGCATTTAGGCAGCCACTGTTGTGTCAATTGGCTGCTCGGTGCTATATTTAATTCTTCTTGTTATTGCATATTTTTGCTAATACTTGTTAGCAAAGAAAAAGCTATTGGATGGTTGATAGAGTTCTGGCCTTAGAACTAGGAGGACCTGAATTCAAGTCTTATCTCTGGGACACACGTTTGGCAAGTCACTGAACCTCTCAGTACTCAGGGCAACTCTCTAAGTCTACAAGTTGCAGTCGTCATTGTTAAAAACAGTTTCCTTACTGGGGCATTCTTTATACCACTGAAAACACAGGGAGAATACATGCTCCTATAATCTTTATTACAAGGAAGACACACTGGGATGGGACATGAATGTGAGGTAAAAGGAATGAAAATACTCAAGGCACAGAGTTTCTGGGTAATTAATAAATGATGTATTAATTAGACTAGGTAACAATAAATTGATGGTTAGTGGCTTCTCTCAGTAATCAATGATGCCAAGGGAGACCCTGAGACTATCTGTGTGTATGTATATGCATATATACACGTGTATATAAGTACATACATGTGCACACACATATATGCACATATATACACACAAATACAAGTACACACAGACAGACACATATATCCTTCTGAAAGGGAATTCCCTGGACAAGTGAGAATCAACCTTGATTGGTGAACATTTAATGAGGAGGTAGGCTAAATGTCTTCACTTCCTCCTGCAGAGAACCTGGTTTGATGGTGAGACTCAGCAACCTCCAGTAATGTGAACAGTGGAAAGTCATCTCCATCCAGACCTCTCTGGTTAATTTTCTTCTTCATTAGCTGGATCACCCTCAACTCTAATGTAGGGGACCAAGAACAGGTGCTTCTTCCTTCAGGTTCACCCAGATTCATTTTCTTTATACTCTAAACAGAAATTAGGTCTCCTAGTTGAGTAGGGTCTTGCCCAAGATTGAGGAGCATGTTCCTTGAGGGATAGGAGTAATCTTATCATTCAATTTATGTCATTCGGAGTCTAACTTTAATAAGAGCTAGGTCTTAATAAGGAAATAGAAGAAGGAGGAAAAAGAGAAGGAGTAGGAGGAGGAGGAAGAGGAGGAGAATGAGGAGGAGGAGATGAATCACAAATTACTTAGTTATTCATATCATAATATCATAATCCCTCAGAAGCTAAAAAAAGAATTCAATTATATAATTAGTGTGTAACACACATTAGTCCTGGAAGTGGCCTAGAGAGCATCTTGTTAAACCACCTCATACTCATTTTAGATGTGAAGAAATTGGACGCCCAGAACTTTGTCCAAGGTCCTGTAGGTAGGAAGACCTGAGGTTAAATCCAGGTCCTCTAACTTCAAACACAGTGTTACTAGTCTATTTAAAATATATTCATGTGATAATATAGCCAAGAAATTAACTTTCCCCTACATAATCCTTTTATGTGCCTTGCCTGATGTACAGAAGACAATACTCATTTCCTCATTTAATGTACAGGTTAAACAAGCTGTATTCCATCAAAGACCACAAATCCAATGAGGACAATAACTAACGAACATAAATTTAGAAACCACAGAGGGAAAAAAAAACTTATTGTACTTTCTATTGAAATCTGTAGCTAATAACTCACAGTTCTGAGCTCATGTAGCTCCAAGAGAGAAATAATATAGTATAGAATAATGTATAATATATTATATAGTATATAGCATAAATATATTATGTATATTATATATTATAAAGTATAGAATGTTGAAGAAAGTGCTAAAATATGGAAGAGTTTACTTAAAATATTTCAAAGGTTACAAAATAAGAGTTAGAAGAGATTATATAGATAATCCTGTGCAAATCTCTCTCTGTCACTCTCTCTGTCTGTCTCCCTATGCTGTGTGTGTATACACACATGCATACATACATGTGTGTCTATATAAACATTTATGTATCATATATAAACATATATCATGCATATAAACATTGCTATACATAAACATATATCACATATACAAACATTGATCTATCTACCTATCTTTCTGTCTATCTCTCTCTCTCTCTATCTATCCATCTATCTACCTATCATCTGTCTCTGTCTATCTATCTACCTCTGTCTATCTATCTATCTATCTATCTATCTATCTATCTATCTATCTATCATCTATCTCTGTCTATGTACCTCTGTCTATCATCTATTTATCCATCCATCTATCTATCTATCTATCTATCTATCTATCTATCTATCTATCTATCTATCTATTGATCTCCCCATT
>JAQQSW010012947.1:0-12422 GCA_028646575.1 Pseudocheirus occidentalis
GTATATATATATATATATATATATATATATGTGTGTGTGTGTGTGTGTGTATGTATGCATGTATACCTACAAATATGTCTATATGGGAGGGCATATATGTGTATGAATACATATCTGAACATATGTGTACATAGAGGTACAGGATCAATTGAATATGAAGAGATGATACTTTAAAAGGTGAAATTCTGAGGTGGGAGAGGAGACAGCGAGAGACAACATGAGGTTAATTATCCCATATAGAAGAGGCAAGGGATAACTGTTACAACTTTATTTTCATTTACTCTCATTGAATTTGACTTAGGGAAGGAACGACATAAACTCTAAACTGGGTATCATGCCACACAGGAAAGTAGGGGGCACGGGGATGAGAGGTGGGATGACCGGAGTGGAGGACAGGGCCTAGTGAAGGGTTGCTGGAAGCACATACTTCAGTAAAGGAACAGGGACAGAGTGCAGAATAGAACAAGGTGGGGGGCAGGATAGGAAGGAGGAACATATAATCAGCCTCTCACAATAGGTCCACTGTGGAGATGTCCTGCATAATTACATGTGTACAGCCTGTATTGAATTGCTTGTTCTTCCAGTGGGGATGGGTGACAAGGGAAGAACCAAAAGAATCTAAAATTTAAAGCTCCACAATCAAATGTTAAAAAACAAAACATATGTATACATATTATTATTATTATTATCTGCATGCAACTGGGAATTAAGATTGTACATTAAGATGGAGGAATTATGGAAAGACAGACACGCTAATGGATTGTAGGTATTGTATTATGACCTAGTACAAATACAGGGACTAGGGTAGGGAGACCCTCTCTGCCCTACCAGAAAGTTAGAGTGGTGTTGGTTGAGGGCATAAAAGAGAGCAGATTGTGGGAAGGGCTTTACAATGGGATCACTGTTTTGGGGTTGGGGGTAAGGAAAGACAGGGAGAAAATTGTAACTCAAAATCTTGTGAAAAGGAATGATGTAAACAAGAAAATAAAAAATTAATTAAAAAAAGATAATTATTGATAATATTGTAACTTAATTGTGACCTAAGGGGAGGGGTGACCTTTGTATTTTCTGATTTGTGACCACATTAGTAATAACTTGTTATGTAATTTTAGTTGTGGATGTTTTGCTTTAGTTTATGGCTGAATAAATAAAGTTCACTACATTATGGGATCAGATCCTTAAAGTAATTCACAGCACCAGTCCTCAGGAGAGCTGCTCCTGGTGGACTTTACAATTGTTTATATATATATATATATATATATATATATATATATATATATATATATTGCAAGAAGCAGGTCACTAAGTTGAGCGACAAGTATATTCATAAATGAAAGTGATTTAAAAGTGGCAGAGTCAAGATGGCAGACTAAAGGCAGGAACTTGCTTGAGATCCTGCTCCAACCACCTTTAATACCTATAAAAAATGACCCTATACAAATTTTAGAGCTATAGAACATGCAAAGTGACAGAGAGAAAAAAATCTCCCACTGAAGGCAGGATGGCAGGCTGACAGGAAGTGTGTATTATCACATTGAACTGAGAGTGGATAGCAGTTCTATCTGAACCATGCTGGCCCAAACTTGGGGCTGCACAGACCTACCCAGAGCAGACTTCAGGAGAGTGAAACACTGGCAGCTGTGGTGGTTTCTAGACTTCTAAACCAATAAATGCCAAAGAAAAAGTAAAAGTTAAATAGAGAACTCTGTTGGAACCAAATGATGGAAGAGTGTGGTCCAGTCCCTACCCCTTGGGGGAGTTGTATTGGAGGCATGACAGCTGCAGCTGCTGCCCTGTGGTTGTCTGTGGAACTCCTGGCCTTCAGATCACAAAGGGTCCAAGTGAGCATCCAGAGGGGAATTGTTCTTGCTTTGATGTGCTTGAATCTGGGTCACTGTCTTGTGCAGTAGTCCTGGGGTATTTGGCCAGTGTGCCAGAGCTTGTGGTGGCCATAGAGCAGGCACCCTCCTCAAACCTCTGATAACATCTCTGACAACCACAAAAACTCTAGCAATTTGGGACATAGCTCTATCCATTCTGGAAGGGGACTTCTGCCTTGGCAAAAAATTCAAAAGTCAAGTAACTGGCTGTAAAGATGAGCAAGCAGAGGAAGTATAATCAGACCACAGAATCCTTTTTTTTGGAGACAAAAAGGATTAAACACAGAACCAGAAGAAGAGAAAAAAGTCAAAATTCCTGCATCAAAAGCTTCTAAGAACAATATGAACTCATTATAGTCCATGGAGGAGCTCAAGGAGGATTTTGAAAATCAAATAAGAGAAGTGGAGGAAAAATTGGGAAGAGAAATGAGAATGATATAAGAAAGTCACAAAAAGTGAGGCAACAGCTTGCAAAAGGAGACCCCCAAAATACTGAAGAAAATAACACCCTAAAAATAGACTAACTCAAATGGCAAAAGAGTCCCAAAAAGCTAATGAGGAGAAGGCCTTAAAAAGCTGAACTGCCCAGATGGAAAAGTAATTTAGAAAACTCACTGAAGAGAATAATTCCTTCAAATTTAGATTAGAGCAAATGGAAGCTAATTACTTTATGAGAAATCAAGACACTATAAAACAGATGCAAAGAAACGAAAAAAAAATAGAAGGCAATGTGAAATATCTAATTGGAAATCCACTGATTTGAAAAATAGATCCAGGAGAGATCATTTAAAAATTATTGGACTGCCTGAAAGCCATGATCAAAAAAAAGAGCCTAGAAATCATCTTTCAAGAAATTCTCAAGAAAAATTGCTCTGATATTCTAGAATCAGAGGGCAAAATAGAAATTGAAAGAATTCACTGATCACCTTTTAAAAAACATTCCAAAAAAAAAAACTCTTAGGAATATCTGTAAAGCCACATAGGAGCAGCTTTCCAGAAGACTGCTGTTGTGAATAGTTTCAAGGTTCCAATTTCATAGTATAGTAAACACTCTATCTATTCAATAATAAGTCAGAGCAAAACATTCACAGAAAATCAAGGTACAACATTCACAATGATACAACATATCATGGAAAATTAAAATTTAGCAAACACAACAACTTATCACTAAAATGGCCATAGTTTTCACCACAGTGGTCACATAGTTTTGAACAAAATACAATCATTTAGTCAATCAATCACTTAGTAACTCTATCATTCAATCAACTCTATCATTCAATCATCACAAAATACAATAGTCAATGTTCTCCACTCATGGGGCACACTACAATACAAGTCGCTACTCAGTACTCTCTTAAGGGATAGTGTAAAATCCACAGGCCATCCACCCCTCATTCACAAATAAGTTACAATTTCAAAGTCATAAGTAACTTACAACTTCAATAAGTTGCTATTTGGTATCCACAGAGAGATCCCTTTGTCAGGTGGGCTTTCAGATTTCCTGGATCCCCTTCTATGGTCCCAGTTCCTACCTGGATTCACCAAACTGTCACCTGGGTTCAAAGGCAGACAGCTCTCAGATCCTTGTCCAGCTTTCCATGCAGTCCCTGTTCTACATTGAAGCTCACAGTGTCCAGTGCTCCTTAAATCCTCCACAGTCTCTGTTCCCAGGAAGTCAAGACTTGAGAAAACCACAAACAGACACTGACACTACAGTCATGCTTCCTTAGTCTTCTGCAGGTCCATCTGGCCCTTAGACTCAGCAGCTTCTCAGCAGTTCCAGCTGGCCCTCAGACTCAGCAGAGGTTTCAGCTGGTTCCCAGAATCAAAATCACTTCATCTAGGTTCTCAAAATAAAAATCATTCTCTCTAGCCTGGGTCTCTCTTCCTCAGCCTCCAGAACCTTGCTCCAAGAAGATCTGTCTGACACATCAGGAGCTTCTTCTTATATACACACACTACACTAACTCCTTCCTTTTTCAACCCTTTCCTGTTATGTTAGCAACAGGGGTTCATACCTACTATTTGTTTTACACAGGCTTGATTATTAATAAGTGCTAAGTACATGTTACAGTTGAATAGCAAGGGATGACATCTAAAAAATAAAATTAAGAGTTGAGAGAGGAATATAATTGGAGAAGGAAAAAGAGAGAGATAGTATATAGTAATTTATCTCATATAAGAGACAAAAGAACACTTAAAATTGAAGGAAAGAGCACGAAGGTGAAAGGGAATGGGTAAAGATTACTCTCATTAAATTTGGCTTAAGTGGGGAATAACATATACTCAGTTGGGTATTTCACTCTATAGGAAAGCAAAGGGTAAGGGAATAAGTGGGGGAACGATAGAGGGAAGGGAATATTGGGGGAGAGAGTAGTTAGAAGGAAACATTTTTGAAAAGGGTCAGGGTCAAAAGAGAAAATAGAATAAGTGGGGTGGCCGGATAGGATGGTGAGAAATATAGCTAGTTTTTCACAATATAACTAATATGGAAACATTTTGTGTAGCTATACATGTACAACCTATATTAAATTGCTTGTCTTCCACATGGGGATGGGTGAGGAGGAAAGAAGGGAAAGAATGTGGAGATCAACATTTTAAAAACAAATGTTCTTTTTTATATACCACTGGGAAATACTGGGGTATAAAAATCCACTTTTCCCTGATAGAAAGTGGGGGGGGGGATAGAGGGAGGATATAAGAGACAGCAGAGTGAGGGAATGGATATTCTGCAGGCTTGCTATCTTGGGGTAGAAGGTAGGAGAAATACAGGGAGAAAAAATTCAAAATCTTATGGAAATGAATATTGAAAAATAAAAATAAATAAAGAAATGAAAGATTTTTACAAATTCTAAAAAGACAACTTGGCTTTGCTGGGTGGCACAGTGAATAGAGCACTGATCCTGGAGTTAGGAGGACCTGAATTCACACCTAGCCACAAACACATAACACTCAATAATCATGTGACCTTGGGCAAGTTACTTAACCCCAATTGCCTTCCCCCATAAAAAAAGAGAGAGAGTGAGAGAAAGTGAGAGAGTGAAAGGGTGAGAGGAAGAGAGAGAGAGAGAGAGAGAGAGAGAGAGAGAGAGAGAGAGAGAGAGAGAGAGAGAAAAGAGTAAATGGTAGCAGATTTAAAGTCAGAATAGATTAACAAGGAAAGAATTGTTTACCACTCTCTTGAGAGCAAGGATACAATTTGGAAGAATAGATGATGGTATTCCATCTAATGAACATGTACTGAGAAAAAGGGCTTAGTATTAGATTGAGGAGGCAAGAAAGAATTACCTATATAGATACTCCTGAAAGATTGTATTCAAATTCATCACACCTGCTGGGAGAAGAGCAAATTGATTAGACCCCAGCTCAGATTAAAGAAAGTATATCTCTAGCCAGAACCATGACCCCAAAACTGCAAATTAGAAAAGAGCAAACAACAGTGAATAAGGCTATGATAGTGGGTTCATGGACTTCAGAAGTATGGCTGATCCTATATCTACCCTGCTTCTGGTTATTGTCTCCTTGTTTCTTTTTGGCTTTTTGTCTGTTAAACTTGTTTGCTAGATTTGTTTCCTGCATGCTTAGTACCTGTAATGGTAGAGTAATTTGAATTTGAATATCACTATGTATTGGCAAAGGTAACAGGTACTTAGCACTTAGTAATTAATTGAGCCTGTTAAAGAAACAGAAGGTGTGATGTTCTTTTGCTGATGTAACTGGAAGGGGATGAACAGGAAGGGGCAATACTGTCTATAAGGAAAAGCCCCAGAGATGGAGAGTCAGATCTTCTTGGAGTAATCCTCATGTAGCCAGAAGCAGCTGCTGCCAAGGAGGCTGAAGAGGAAGTATCCAGGCTGGAGAGAATGATTTTGATTTAGGGAACCTGGGTGAAGTGATTTAGAGAGTGAGAGACAGATCTTCAAGCAAGCTCAATGGAGGCAGAAGCTGTTGCAACCGGGGAGGCTGAAGAGGAAAGCCACCCCCACTTCCCCATCCCCCCAATTCCCCATGCTGGAGAGAATGATTTTGATTTTGAAAATCTGTATGGAGTGATTTTGATTCTGGGAACCAGCTGAAAGTTCTGCTGAGTCTGAGGGACAGCTGGAACTGCTAAGGATTTCTGAGATCCAGTCAGAGCTGCCGCAGACTAAGGAAGTATGTAAGTAACACTGATACTTTGTATGAACCTGTTTGTGGTTTTGTTAATCCTTCTCTTCCCAGAAATAGAGAATGAAGGATTTGAGATTGACTAGACACTGTGAGCTCCAATGTGGAGTAGGGACTGCACAGAGAGCTGGACAAGAACCTCGGAGCTGTCTGCCTTTGAACCCAAGTGACAGTTTGGCAAACCCAGGTAGGATCTGGAACTATAAAAGGGTATCCAGGGAATCTAAGAAACCACCCCGAGTCAAGCTGAAAGGAGACTTTACTTGGAAACTATGTACTGACTGAGAAATTGTAAATTTACTAGTGACCTAGGGGTGGAGGGTCTGTGTATTTTCTGTTGACTAGTGAATGATGAAGGATGATTGAATGACTGAGTTGATCAAATGATTGATTGACTAAATGATTGTACTTAGTGATTGATGGCTGAATAAGTGATTGAATTAAGAGTGGCTCATGAGTGGAGGATTTGACTATTGTAAGTCGTGACTGAATTAAGGATTTTGTGAATGTTTTAGTCACCAAATTATTCTTCTTAGTTCAAAACTTTGTGACCACTGTAGTGGAAACTATGTGGCCATGTTCTTTGATAAGTTGTGAATGCTATATTTTGTAATAAGTAGTAACACTGTGAATGCTGTACCTGGATTTACTGTGAATGTTTTGCTCTGATTGGTTATGGAAAAAATAGAGTGTTCACTATACTGTATAACCAGAATCTTAAAAGCTGTTCATAATATTCTTCTTCTGGAAAGCTGCTCTTGCATGGCATTACAGTACCCTTCACTTGTACATACCAGATAGCTTAAGCTGGATATCACTACCTATCCACAACTGTGATGTGTCACCCCTGGACTTGGTGTTGACCAAGCTCCAGATGCCAGCTAAAGAACTGATCATTCAAATAGGACCTATTTGGACAGGAACAGCACATCCAACTTCAGTAGGAAGTTCCTGCGGAAGCAGAGACCGTTTCCCCTGTCCCTAAGATTTTGAGTCCCTTTCCTTTGAGGTGGGAATGATGGGATGATTGTGCTCAAGCCACACTCTAAAATATTATGTGTTTATTTTGTTATCCCTGTTATATTGTTTTAAAGTTTTGTTGACACCACTTACCCCTAAACTCCCATTATCCTGTGTAATGGATACGAAAGATCTTGGGGCCAAATGTAATGGCAATGTATTTTTGTTTAGTGGGAATATCTTTCCCATCTATTAATAGGCTTATGTGACCTGCTTGAGTTACTTGGAAGCCTGAGTCTCATGAATATGTGGTGGGAAGAACTTGCCAAGCAAGTGGAGCATGAAGGGGTAGAATAGGCAGGGTGGGACACAACCCAAAGGAAGTTGGTCAGAGCAGTTAGAGCTGAGGGAGACAGAGTAAGCAGGTGACAAACTGTGAGTGTTCTCTGAGGGAAGGCCTAGAAGGGGGAGGCTTGTGTTTGGTGATGCTTCCTACAGTGTTATTGGGTATAGATTTCTTTGTTGCTATGAAGAATTTGGCTGGTGTTGGAATTTGACTTTCTGGTGTTTTAATAAATGTTTTTGTTCTGTCTTTTATGTGTAATCTCTTATATTTTGTGATTCAAAATTACATTGGCATAGTAATAGCCACCATGGGCACTGTGAATATTATGTGGGGCTACAAATGAGGCTGTGGGCATTTAAGAATAAAATAGGGAAAATTGTGTGTGTGTGTGTGTGTGTGTGTGTGTGTACATGCACATTTATGTGCATATACATGGAAAGTAGGGGAAACTGGGGACAGGAAGAGGGAGACAATAAAAAATGGTACATTAAACTAGACAAAAGTATAATTGTATCTGTATAATTTCACTACACTGTATAGACTAAACTCCTGGGACTCCTGACATTTAATTATTATTTTTTTATATTTAGCATTTTATGTTTCCCCAGTTACATGTAAAAAAAACAATTTTAATACTTGTTCTTAAATTTTTGAATACCAAATTCTCTCCCTTCCTCCCTCTACACTTCTCCTCATTGAGAAGGCAAGCAATTCAATATAGATTAAAAATGTTTAATCTTGCAAAACATACCTATGATAGTCACGTTGTGAAAGAAAACATTGACAAAAAATTAAAAATAAATAAATTTAAAAATAATATACTTCAATCTGTATTCAGACACCATCAATTCATTTGATGGGGGTAGATAGTATTTTTCATTGAAAGTTCCTCAGAGGAGTGGCTAGGTGGTGCAATGAATAGAACACCAGCCCTGGAGTCAGAAGGACCTGAGTTCAAATCCATCCTCAGACACAATGCAAAAAAACTAGCCATGTGACCTTGGGCAAATCACTTAACTCCAATTTCCCTGCATTACCCCCTCCAAAAAAAGAAGCAAGTTCTTCAGAGATGTCTTAGATTGCTGTGTTGCTGAGAATAATTGAGTCATCACAGCAGATCATCTTACAATATTGCTGTTACATTGAACATGGTACATTTTACTTTGCATCAGCCCATGCAAGGTTTTCCAGGTTTTTCTAAGAGCATCGTATTCAATCATAATAACATACCACATTTTGTTCAGCCAATCCCCAATCGATGGGCATCCCCTAAATTTCTATTCCTCATGCCTAGAAGAGATCTTCAATAAATATATGTGTACATATAAGTCCTTTTCCTTTTTGTTTTCTATTTCTTTTTCAATACAGACTTAGTAGTGGTATTGCTAGGTCAAAGGGTATGCATGGCTTTATTGCCCTTTAGACATAGTTCAAAATTGATCTACAGAATACAGTCCAAACTTCAGCACATTAATGTCTCATTTTTTCCACATCCCCTTCAACATTTGTTATTTACCTTTTCTGTCCTATTAGTAAATCTAATCAGTATGAGGTAGTAGCTCATAATTGTTTTCATTTGCATTTCTCCAATAAATAGTTAGCTAGATTATTATTTTTTCATATGGCTGTATATCATTTTGATTACTTCATCTGAAACTGATCATAATGTTTGATCATTTATCAATTGGGAAATAGCTCTTATTTTCACAAATTTGACTCAGTTCTCTATGTCTGAGAAATGAGTCCTTTATAAGAGAAATTTGCTTCAATTTTTTCACAGCTACTATTGCTAACTATATTTTCTTCCATCATATCTTTCCTTTTATTCTATTTTCTCTCTTCTCTCACCCTGCCCCTCCTCAAAAGTGTTTTGCTTCTTACTGTGCTCTGCCTCAAACTACCATCCATTCTATCATTCCTGCTTCTCTTATCCCCTTCCCCTTTTACTTTCCTGTAGGGTAAGATAGACATCTATGCCCAATTGAGTGTTTATTGCTATTCCTTCTTTGAGCCACTTCTGATGCAATTGAGATTCACTCATTTCCTTCATCTACCCTGTCTTCCCCACCAGTATAAAAGCTTTTTTGCCTCTTTTATGTAAGATAATTTATTCCATTCTGCATCTCCCTTTTTCTTTCTCCCAGTACATTCTTCCTTTAACTCTTAATTTTACTTTTTGGATAATATCCCTTCATATTCAACTCACAACTATAATTTCTGTCTATGTACACTTCTTCTAATTACACTAATAATGAGTAAGGTCTTATGATCTATAAATATCATTGCCCTATATAGGAATATAAAGAGTTTAACCTTAAGTCTCCTATGATTTCCTTTTCCTGTTTACCTTTTTATGCTCTTCTTAAGTCTTATATTTGAAAGTTAATTTTTATTCAGAACTGGTCTTTTCATCAAGAAGGCTTGAAAGTTCTCTATCCCACTGAATATCCATTTTTCCACCTGAAGGAATATACTCAGATTTCTGGGTAGGTGATTATTGGTTGTGACCTTAGCTCCTTTGTCCTCCAGAATATCATAGCAAGCCCTCCAATCTTTAATGTAGACGATGGTAAGTCTTTTCTTATCCTGACTGTGGCTACAAAATACTTGAAATTTTTTCTGGCTTCTTGTAATATTTTCTCCTTGACGTGGGAACTCTGTAATTTGTCTATAATATTTCTGGCAGTTTTTCTTTTGGGAATCTCTTTCAGGAAGTGATTGGTGAATTCTTTCAATTTATATTTTACCATTTCATTCCAGAATATCAGGACTGTTTTCCTTGGTAATTTCTTGAAAGTCAAATTCATTATAGCAACAAAGAAATCTAACTTTTGGGGAGATCATGTATAGGCTCAGGTTTTTTATCCTGGTTTTCAGTTAGTTTAATAATGTTTAAATTATCTTTCCTGGATCAATTTTCTAGGTCAGTTGCTTTTTCCAAGGAGATATTTCACATTGTCTTCTATTTTTTTCATTCTTTCTATTTTGTTTGATTGTTTCTTGGTTTCTCATGAAGTCATTAGCTTCCATTTTGCTCATTCTAATTTTTAAGGAATTGTTTTTCAGTGAGCTTTTTGACTGCCTTTACCATTTGGTCAGTTATGCTTTTTAAGACATTCTTCATTCATTGGGTTTTTGGACCTCTTTCGTCACTTGGACTAGTCTATTTTTTTCCAGTTGTTATTTTCTTCAGTATTTTGGGGGGTCTCCTTTAATAAGCTTTTGTCTCATTTTTCATGTTTTTTTGGATCACTCTCATTTCTCTTTTTATTTCTTTTTTTTAGAGGGCAATTGGGGTTAAGTGACTCGTCTAAAGTCACATGGCTAGTTTTTGTGTCAAGTGTCTGAGGCCGAATTTGAACTCACATCCTCCTGACTCCAGGGTCGGTGCTCTATTCACTGCACCACCTAGCCGCCCCAAAAGTTGCCTTTTTTTTTTTTTTGCTTTTTTGGAGGACACTTGGTTAAGTGACTTGCCCAAGGTCATATGGCTAGTTTTTGTGTCAAATGTCTGAGTTTGGATTTGAGCACAAGTCCTCTTGACTCCAGGGCTGGTGCTTTGCTCACTGCGCCACCTAGTCACCTCTCACTCACATTTCTCTTCCTAATTTTTCCTCTACCTCTCTTACTTGATTTTTAAAAGTCTTTTTGAACTCTTCCATGGCCTGAAATAATTTCATATTGTCTTGGAGGCTTTGGTTGTAGGAGCTTTAACTTCCTTGTATTTTTTTATGAGAGTGTGGTTTGATTTTCCTTGTCACCACAGTCTCTTTCTATAGTCAGAGGGTTTTTTGCCCCATCATTTGCACATTTTCCTAGACTATTAATTTATTTTTAAACTTTTTGTTAAAGTTGGGCTCTACATCCAAGGTGGAAGGTACATTGTCCCAAGCTTCAAGGGTTTTGTGTAACTATTTTCAGAGATACTTCTAGAGACTTATAAGTAGTAAGTTCTTTCAAGGTGCTATGATCTCAGGAGAGGTGTTTACTACTTTCCTGGCATATTTTCTACTCTGTGAGCAACCACAATTACTCTTTTATGCTCTGGAACTCTGAGGATGGTACTTCCTTACAAACTCTGCTGTGCAAGTGTTCTTTATCACCCTGATGGATAGATAAATAGAGAGATAGAGAGATAAAGGCATACATATATATATATGGTAACTGTAAATAGAACTTCTAAAACACTATTCATCAGAATACTGGAAAAAGCACTCAGATTCTAGAAATGATTTTGTATTACTACATGACAAGAAAAGATGTAAGGTACTATGTGGATCCAGCCTCTAAAGGCTGACAATGACTTCTGGGCTTCAGGTTTTGAAGTAAATAATAATCTAATTACTAGAAATGCCTATTCATTAGAACAGGAGTATAAGCATTAAAATGGGACAGAAGCTTCTTCATTTTCAGTAGCAACTGCATGTTCTAATCAAACAAAATAATACTAATTAAAGTCAAAACAGTATAGAACAGAGACAGGACCCAAAATGACTTAGGATGATGAATACACAAAAATGGCTTTCCCTCACTATTGAAATACCTAGAGCCTCTACATGGGAGAACTGGTAATGAAGAAGAATCTTCTTTTGAATACCAAATTCTAAGAGAAAATACATCCAATTTTCATGAAAAATATTAGGCATTCAAAAGAAATTTAAAGTACACAAATGAAGAAAATAGAAATGTCATCTTATTATTAAATGTGAGCAGGAAATTATGCATAGTACATTTCAATAATGGATTACTCAACAAAGATACCTGTCAGCACCAAACATCACAACAAAGAAAATCAGATTCCATAAAATGAAAATACAACAAACACAAGAATCCTCAGAATGTTTGAGAAGCTTACTGATGATTAAAAGAAAAATATGAGGAGAGAACTTAGAGCACAAAATAAGAATTCCAAAACACAGATAGTAGAGATCTTAATGAAGTAGTGAACACTAAGAAAAAAATCAATGAAAGAAAAAAAAATTTAAAAAAATTCAAAGGCATAACAACAAATGAAATCTTATCAATTACAAATTGTGGAAGGAAGGAAGGAAGGAAGGAAGGAAGGAAGG
>JAQQSW010012948.1:0-12422 GCA_028646575.1 Pseudocheirus occidentalis
TTGTTCTTCCAAATGAATTTTGTCACTATTTTTTCTAGTTCTATAAAGTAATTTTTTGGTAGATTGATTGGTATGGCACTAAATATGTAATCTAATTTAGGTAAAATTGTCGTTTTTATTATATTAGCTCGACCCAGCCATGAGCAATTGATGTTTTTCCAATTAGTGAGATCTGATTTTATTTGTGTGAAAAGTGTTTTGGGGGCAGAGCCAAGATGGCAGCGTAGAAGCAGCAGCATCCCACAGCTCCCACGCAGCCACTCTAAACACCCATAAAAATATGACACTAGACAAATTCTAGGACACTCAAACTCAAAAAATACAGAAAACACATCTCTCGTGGAAGGCAGCTCGGCAGCAGGGGATCATCGCGGCAGGACAGGAGCCAAGGCCAGCCCAGCTTGAAACCAAAACCATGGCCAGGCCCTGGGGTGGTAGGAAGGAGCCAAGTGGAGCTGCAGTCAGTCAACAAGAGAGAAGACCTACAGCCTCCAGCAACTCCACAACTACCAAGGTGTGAAAAATTGGGATTAAAGAAAAGTCTGAAAAGTAGGGATTAGAGAAAGGCAGCTGGCAGGAGGGGCTCAACCCAGGCCAGGAGCTGAGACCAGCCCAGCCTGAAACTGCCATGTGACCATGCTCCAGGGCGGCCGGTAGGAGCCGAGCTTTTGAAGCCACAGCATGAGACTACTTCAGAGAAGATCTAAAGCAATCTGGAGCAATCTGCATAAGTCAGGATTAAAGGTCAGTGAAAGTGAGTGAAGCTTTCAAGTTAAATTTGGGGGAGGAAAAGCAGTTCGACCAATCTACCCCCAGGGCAAGGAAGCAGTGGGGGAAGGGCAGAAACTGCTGTAAATGGCAGATACCCCCACTGGACTGCTTCAGAGCTCCTGGCCTGTGGATCCCACAGGGGGACTGAGTCGACTGATCAGGGCCAAGTGCTCTTGCATTGAGCGGCCTGGATCTGGATCATGGTCTTGGATGGTGATCCTGGGGAGCACTTTCAGCAAGCCAAAGCTAGGGGAGGCTGCAGCACCCCCCTAATATCTCCAGCAGCTGGGAAAACCCCAGCAATTTGGAACAGAGCTTTCCCCCCTGGAAGCAGAATTTTGTATTTGAAAGTCAAAATTTTTATTCAGGTCTGGTATTTCTATCAGGAATGCATGAACATCTTCTATTTCATTAAACGTCCATTTTCCCAAAAATATTATTCCTAGTTTTGGTGGGTAGGTGATTCTTGGTCATACTTCTAGCTCTTTTGTTCTCCAAGAGCATTATATTCCTAGCCTTCTGATCTTTTAATGTAGAAGCTGCTAAATCGTGTGCTATTTCAAATGTGGCCCCATAGTATTCGAATTGTTTTGTTGTGACTGCTTGCAATTTTTTCTCCTTCACCTGGGAGTTCTGGAATTTGGCAATAATATTCTTGGGAGTTTCCATTTTGGAATCACTTTCAGAGGTCATCAGTGGATTCTTTCAATTTCTATATTGTCCTCTAGTTCTAGGATATCAAGGAAGTTTTCCTTGAAAATTTCTTGAGAAATTATGTTTACATTCTTTTCTGATCATGACTTTCAGGTAGTCTAATAATTTTTAAGTAATCTCTCCTGGTTCTGTTTTTCAGGTCATTTCTTTTTCCAATGAGATAGTTCACATTTTCTTCATTTTTTCCCATTACTTTGGATTTGTTTTATTGTTTCTTGATGACCCATGGAGTCAGTAACTTCCTGTTGCCCAATTCTAATTTTTAAGGAATTTTCTTCAATTAGCTTTTGTACTTCTTTTTCAGTTTGACCAATTCAACTTTTCAAGGCAATCTTCTCCTAAATGGATTTTTGTATCTCTTTTACTTTTTATCCTATTCCACTTTAAATGTGTTATTATTTTTTGTGCCTCCTTTACCAAGTTATTGACTCCTTTTTCATAATTTTCTTGCATCACTCTTATTTCTCTTCCCAACTTTTCTTCTACCTCTCTTACTAGATTTTTAAAATTCCTTTTGAGCTCTTCAGTGACCTGGGAAAAATTTGATTTTTTTTCTGTGAGGCTTTGGATGTAGCAGTTTTGACTTTATTGTCTTCTGTGTATGTATTTTGATCTTCCTTGCCACCATAATAACACTGTATAGTCAGAATTTTTTTCTGTTGTTCATCCATTTTTCCAATCCATTTCTTGACTTTTAAGTCTGCGCTATATTGGGACTTTGCTTCTAGGGTGGAGTGCACATTGTCCCAAGCTTTAGGGTTTTAGTGCAGTTGTTTTCAGAGATAATTCTAGGGATCTGTAAGTTTTCAGTTCTTCCAAGGTGGTATGTATAATCTAAGGAGAGTTGCATTTACCATTCTCCTAGCATGTGTTCTGAAATTGTAGCCAGGTTTCCTGCTTCCCCATGGTTGTAAGCTCTGATGTACTAGTGCTCCTCCTCATCCTTTTACACCCCCCATGACTGTGACCCAGATCTGAGTATAAGGAATTCACCGGTGTCCTGCCCCCACTGCCAGCAAAGGGATCCATGCAATCTTCTGAGAGCTCCAGAAGCAGCTGCAGCCACCTCTGGTTCAGTCAATCTCAAGTCCTGTTCCTGGTTTGTAGCGTGTGGTCTGTGACAGTGCAGCCTGCACTGGCTGTGCTCGACTCTCACCCTGATATGACAGACCTTTCCTGTCAATCTTCTAAGTGGTCCTGGGAAGGAAAGTTGTTCCACTCTGTCCTTTTGTGGGTTATGCTGCTGAAGAATTTGTTTTGTGGCATTATTTAAAGTTATTTGGAGGGAAATTTGAGAGAACTCAGTTGAGTCCCTGTCTCTTGTCCATCACCTTGGCTCCACCCCCCTTGGAGCTAAAATAAAAGGGAAATCTGAAAAGAAAATAATGAGCTTCCATTCTCCATCTCATATGACAATAAACAGACTTTTGGTATTCTATGTGTGAATATCTAGATCCACATTTACATTTCTATCTCTATAACTAGATATGTGTGAATGCACACATATGTATGGAGAGATATGTGTAGTCATGTGTATATATAAATGATAACATATACTATATACATATATACACATACTTATGTATATGTATACATATACACAAAGACACACATATGCCATAAGATGAATCAGGGTCAACTCTACTACTATTTCCTATTACTCCCCTCTGTCTGACCATGTTTCCTCAGTTGCTTTTGCAGGATAATCATCTGGATTTTCCACCTGATTATTGTGGATGTCCCCAAAAGCTCTGGACTGGGCCCCATTGTCTTCCCTCAATACTACATTGCTTGGTGATCTCAATAGCTCCAATGCATTAAATTATCATCTCTGTTCAAATGATTCTCAGATCTATTTATCCAGCCCAGATTAACCAAGAAAGATTACTCTCTGCAGTTTTTCATCTCCATCCGCATATAAATCATCTCAACCCTGATATCCCTCAGGTATCTAAAACTCAATGTATCCAAACTGGTATTCCTTATCTTCCTCTCCCTTCCTTCCTAACTTCCTTTTTACTGTTGAGGGAACCACTATCCTTCCAGTCATCCTGGCTAACAATCTAGTACTTATTCTCAATTCTTGTTCTTACCACCCCCCAACTTCATGTCCAATCAGTTGCCAAGTCCTGTCATTTCTACTTTCGTAACATTTCTTGGGTGCACACCCTCTTCTCTCCAATGACACTGCCACCACCCTAGTGTAGACTCTCATTAACTCACACTTGAACTATTGCAATAATCTGCTGATTATAATAACCTTATTTCCTTGTCTCAAGTCTCTCTCCACCCCAATCTATTTCTCAGAATGGCTAAATTGATCTTCTACCCTACTATTCAATAAACATAAGTGACTCCTTACCATTTTCAGAACCAAATATAAAATCTTGTAAGTCGATAGATAGATAGACAGATAGATAGATAGATAGATAGATAGATAGATAGATAGATAGAAAGATGATAGATGATAGATAGGTAGGTAGATAGATATGTTTATATACACACATATTTTCTTAATTTTTTTCTGCTTTTTGGAGAGGAGAAGGTAGTGCAACTGGGGTTAGGTGACTTGCCCCAGGTCACAAGGCTAGTTTTGTGTTAAGTGTCTGAGGCCAGATTTGAACTCAGGTTGTCCTGACTCCAAGACTAGTGCTCTATTCATTGCACCACCTAGCTGCCCCCTAGTTTCTTAATTTTGAACATACTTTTCTTTTTTAATTTTGAGTTTCAAATTTTCTTCCTGAGAAGTCACCCACCCAATGAGAAGTCAAGAAATATATCTATATGTGTGAAATCATGAAAACATTTCCAAATTAGCCATATTTCAAAAAGCAAGAAAAATAAAGAAAATGAGAAAAGTATACTTCAATTTGCATTCAGGGTTCATCAATTCTTTTTCTCTGGAGATGAATAACATTTTTTCATCATGAATTTTTTGGAAGTGTCTTGGATCATTGCATGGTCAGAGTAGGCAAGTGTTTCATAGGTGATCATCATTGCAACATTGCTGTTACTATGCACAATGATCTCTCAGTTCTTCACACATCATTTTGGTTTAGCTCATGGAGATCTTGCCATGTTTTTCTGAAACTATCCCCCTTATCATTTCTTTCCTTTTTTTTCTTTAGTGTCTAGCAGTTTATTCCTCAGGCACAAGAGTAGAGATTTGACTTTATGTATTTTCATACCACTCTTTCTTTTCAACACCATGATGTTTGCTCTGACCAAAAAGTCTTACCTTGATTTCATTGGTTGCTTCAGCTTCCTAGTACTGCAGGACTAGATAATCTAATCAGTGTGGGGATTGACCTCAGAAGAGACATCTGAGAACCTCAGTAGGCTGAATCTTGGGTATCTCAAAAGACCTTCCCTTTCCTGGGGTCAAGTTGTGTTGGAGCAGAGAAATCAGTGTCCTTCTCTGAGGGATGTTGCCATATCCTTAAAACTGAGCCAGCTTGCAGGTCTCCTCTAGTTTCAGCCAGAAGTAAGCCTGGTGCTCCCTACACAGTCAAATTTTCATGTTGTAGTCTTTCACCTCCATCAGCCAGTATATAACTGTTTGGGGCTTGCTATTGACTGAATAGTTCAGCTCACTCTTAAAGTCCAGTGATGTTCAACTGGCTGGCATCCAGGCTAGCTTCCTACTGGCTCTCCCTAAAAGCTATCTCTAAGTCACTCTCTTTTGAGTCCCCATGACCTCCTGGACTGCAGATGTGGGGAGGAACTTAATGGGACCTTTATCATTTCTTATAGCACAATAGTACTCCATCACAATCATATGTCCAGCCTGTTCAGCCATTCCCTTGATTTCTAGTTCTTTGCCATCACTAAAACAGTTGTCATAAATAGTTTTGCACATATAGATCCTTTTCCTTTTTCTCTGATCCCTTTGGCATATAGATCTAATCATGGTATTTCTGGGTCAAAGGCTATGCAGTTTTATAACCCTTTGGGCATAGTTCCTGATTGTTCTCCAGAATGTTTGCACTACTTCACTATCCCACCAAGAGTTCACTAGTGGACCTGTTTTCCTTAATCCCCCTCAGCATTTGCCATTTCCTATAGGTTTGAGGTGGTGACTCAGAACGGTTTTAATTCACATTTCTCAAATCAGTGGTGATTTAGAGCATTTTTCTTTTGACCATAGATAACTTTGATTTCTTCTTCTGAAAACTCTCTGTTTGTATCTTTTGATCACTTATCAACTGAAGCATGATGCATACTCTTATAAATTTGAGTTAGTTTTCTATATATTTGAGAAACGAGGCCTTTATCAGTTTATAATTTTTTTTGCTATTACTTCATTGTCTACAGTATCCCTTAGCAAAACTTGCTTTCCCTGATTATTTCTTTTAAATAGGTCTCTATTTTTTCTTTTTCTTTTTCTGAGATTACAATCGCTAAGCCTGCTTTTTAAAAAAAATTCAACTGAAAGATATTAGGTTCTCCCACAACTCTTTATTTTAACTGCGGGTGTCTTTCTGCTTTAAGTGTGTCTCTTATAAACAATATACTGATGGATTCTTATTTCTAATCCATTCACTATATGCTGCTGTTTTATGAGTGAGCTAATGCCATTCACATTCACAGTCATGATTACTCACTTTGTATCTCCCCCATCCCATTTTTTGTTTCATTTATCTCTTTTTTATCATGTTTCTCCTCAAAACTTTGCTTTGCTTCTAGCCACTGCCTCCTTTAATCTGCCCTCCCTTTTATTATCTTTGTTTTCTCTTTATCTCCTTCCTCTCCTATTTTCCTATTGGGTAAGATGAATTTCTATAAACAACTGAGTGTGCCTCTGTGTGTGTGTGTGTGTGTGTGTGTGTGTGTGTGTTCTTATCTCTTTGAGCCAATTACGATGAGGATGAGGTTGAAACATTTTCCCATCATTTTCCCCTCCACTGTCAAAGTTCTTCCTTGCACACATGTTTTATGTGAGATAATTTTCCCCATTCTCCTTCCCCATTCCCCCAATGTATCCCTCTTTCTCACCCATTAATTATTTTTGGAGATCATTCCAACATCATCAACTCACACCCATGCCTCTGTAAATTCCTTTTAACTCTTAACTATTTTAGGAGTTATAATCTTCACATGTGGGAATGTAAACATTTACTTTATCAAGTCCCTTATGATTACCTTTTCATGTTTATGTTTTCATGCTTCTTTTGATTCTTGTGGTTGAATGCCAAATTTTCTATTTAGTTCTGATCTTTTAATCAGAAATGCTTAAAAGTCTTATATTTCACCAAATATCCAATTTCCCTTAAAGGATTATACTTGTTTTTCTGGGTAAGTTATTCTTGGTTGTAATTCTACCTCCTTTGCTTCTATAATATGTTCCAAGTCAGTACTTCTTTGATGTGGAAGATACCAAATCTTGTGTGATCCTAACTGTGGCTCCACGATATTTGTATTGTTCCTTCCTTGATGCTAGCTATATTTTGTGTTCTACCTGGGAGCTCTGGAACTTGGCTAAAATATTCCGAGGGCTTTTTATTTTGGGATGTCTTACAGGAAATTCTTCCAATGTCTATTTTACCCTCTGTATGTAAGATATCAGAATAGCTTTCATTTATAATTTCTTCAACTATATCGTCCAATCTCTTTTTCTGATCATGCCTTTTAGGTCGTTCTATAATTCTCAAATTATCTCTCCTCAATCTAGTTCTCAGATCTATTATTTTCCTGTTGAGGCAATTCCAATTTTCTTCTATTTTTTCATTATTTTGACTTTGACTATTTTTTGATGTTTGATGGAATTATTGTCTTCCACTTGCTCAGTTTTAATTTTTCAGGAATGATTTCCTTCAGTGAGATTTTGTATCTTTTTCCATCCGTCCAATTCTGCTTTTTAAAGACTTTTATTCTTCAGTGAATTTTTGTGCTTCTTTTACCATTAGGTCAATTCTGTATTTTTTTAAGGAGTTATTTTCTTCAGTGCTTTTTGTCCTTCTTCCAGCAAGTTATTAATTTCTTTTCATAATTTTTTATGAAGGTGGAGCCAAGATGGTGAACTAAAGGCAGAGACTTGCTTGAGCTCTCCCAAAGTCCCCCCTAACAAATTAACAACTTTAAAATAATATCTCAAAATGAATTCTGGAATAACAAAATGAACAAAAGATTATGGTGAAAAATTTTTCCAACCAAAATAACTTGTAAGGTTGGTAGAAAAGTTCTGTCTTGGAGTGTCTAGGTGGCATAATGAATAGAGCACTGGCCCTGGAGTCAAAAGGACCTGAGTTAAAATCTGGCCTCAGACACTTGACACACTTACTAGCCATGTGACCTTGGGCAAGTCACTTAATCCCGATTGTCCTGCCTTCCCCCCTCCAAAAAAGCAAAAACAAACAAATGAACAAACAAAAAAGGTTTGACTTAATGGGGTGTGAGTGGAGTACAATTCAGCACAAGCTATGCCACCCTGCAATAAGGCCTTGGGAGCAACTTAATTAGTGGCATCAGCAGTTTCCAGAGCTTTCAGCCCACAGATAGTAAGGGGATTAAGCAGCTGGTCAGAAAAAGATTAAAGGGGACCCTTTTCTTGCACTCGGAGCAGAATTCTGTTGTATTACCCATATGTAACTCTGGATCACAGTCCCAAGGCAAGGAGGAGCAATAACAGTAGTAGAAACCCTGGTCACAGTTCCATGGCAGAAAAGAATACTTTTGATTGCTCAAAGACAAGAGCACAGGCCAGGAGAGCAGTTACCATACTTCTCCTTATATTATACCGCCTTTGAAGAATTAATAATGTACAGACCTCCAGAACCAGCTCTGAGAGCAGCAGTAAGAAAGAAATGACACTTGGGACATTGCCTCATAGACCACAGAAGCAGAGATCAACTATAACATTAAGTTAAAAATCAAAAAGTAGGCTGGGAAAATGAGCAAGCAACAACAAAAAAATAACCTGACCATGAAAGTTACTATGGTGACAGGAAATATAAAAGCATAAACTCAGAAGAACACAAGGAAATCAAGTCAACTCCATGCAAAACCTCAAAAAAAATGTAAACATTCCTCATGATTAAAAAAAAACCAACTCCTGGAAGAATTCAAAAAATATTTTAAAAAATAAAGAACTGAGGTACAGAAAAATGGGAAAAGAAATGAGACTGATGCAAGAAAATCACACACACACACACACACAGAAAGTCAACTTGGTAAACATTAAAGAAAATGACATCTAAAAAATCAGAAGAGGCCATATACCAAAAGGGTCACAAAAATCCACTGGAGAGAAAAACTCCTTTAAAAGTACAGGTTTAACCCAATGGAAGAAGAGGTACAAAAATTTGCTGAAAAGGACTCCTTAAAAAGCAGAATTGGCTGAATGGGAAAAATAGGTGCAAAAGCTCACTGAAGAAAACAATTCTTTAAATGTTAGAAATGGACAAGAGGAAGCTAATGACTCCATAAGGCATCAAGAAACAATAAAACAAAATCAAAGTAAAGAGAAAATGGAAAAATGTGAAATACATCATTGGAAAACAACTGACCTGAAAATTGATCAAGGAGAGATAATGTAAGAATTATTATACTCTGAAAATCATAATCAACAGAAGAGCCTAGACATCGTATTGAAAGAAATTATCAAGGAAAGCTATTCTGATGACTTAAATCCTGAGGATAAAATAGAATTTGAAAGAATCCACTGATTTCTTCCTGAAAGATATTCCCAAGTGAAAACTCCCAGGAATTTTAAAGACAAATTCCAGAAACAAGTCAAATATAATAAAGTCAGAGTCAAGATAACCGAAGATTTAGCAGTTTCTACATTAAATAGGGCTTGAAATATGATATTCCAGGAGGTAAAGGAGATAGGATTACAACAAAGAATAACCTTCTAATTTCAGAAGAAAAATGGACATTTAATGAAATAATGGATATCTAATGAAAACTTAATAAAATGATATTTGATGAAAATTAATGAGATTTAAATGGAAATTTAATGAAACTCAAATATCCTTGATTAAAAGACAAGCTGAATAGATATTTTAACTTTTAAATCCAAAAATCAAGAGTAGTATAAGAAGCTAAACAGGAATGTGAAATCATAAGGAATTAAAAAATGTTAAATTGTTTAAATTCCTACATGGGAAGACAATACTTTTAACTCCCAAGAACTCATTATTAGGGCACTTAGAAGAAGTGAACATAGAGGACACAGATATGAGCAGATTATGTTGGTGGCTGAAAAAAATAAAATTAAGAAGTAAGAAAGACCTATGCATTGAGAGAAAGGGGAAGGGGGAGATAGAATGGGATAAATTATCTCACCTAAGGAAACATCAAGGAGCTTTTATAGTGGAGGGAGAATTGGGAGCATGTAACCAACACACTCCTTACTCTCCTCAGAACTGACTCAAAGAGGGAATAACATACACACTCAGTTGGATCTAGAAATCTATCTTAACCTACAAGGAGTAGTGAGATAGGAATGTGAATGAAAGGGGGGCCTGATAGATGGGAGGTTGGGTTGGGGGAGTTGGTAGTCAGAAGTAAATCACTTTGTAGTAGAAACAGGATGAAAGGAGTGAGAGAGAAGTATGAACAGGGGAAAATTCAAATTAGACGGGAAAATACAGATAATAATCAAGTGTGAATGTGAATGGGATAAACTTACCCTTAAAAAAGAAACAGATAATAGAGTGAATTAAAAAACAGAATTGTATAATATATTGTTCATAAGAAACACAACTGAAGAAAAGACACACACAGAATAAAGGTAAGGAGTTGAAGCAGAATCTATTATTCTTTAGCTGAAGTAAAAAAAAGCAAGTGTAGCAATCATGATATCAGACAAAGAAAAAATTATTTAATTAAAAGAGATAAGCAGAGAAACATTTAGATAAAAGGTAACATAGCTGTATGATACAGTGGATAGACTGCTGTAACTGAAGTCAGAAATACTCATCCTCCTGAGTTCAAATATGGCTTCAGACACTTACTAGACTTTGGGCAAGTCACTTAACCCTGTTTGCTTCAGTACTTCATCTACAAAATGAGTTGAAAAAAGAAATAGCAAACCACTCTTGTATCTCTGACAAGAAAATGCCAAATTAGAGTCATACATGAATGAAAAATGATAACAGCAATAGCCATAAACAATGAAGTAATATCAATAGTAAACATATATACATTCAATAATATGGAATCCAAATTCTTAAAGAAAATGTTAAATGAGGTACAGAAGGAAACAGATGTAAAAATGCTAGGGGGGAACTCAACTATCCCCTTTCAGAACTAGATAAATCTAACCAAAAAGTAAACCAAAAAGAAATTATGGGAAAGTTATAGAATTTTAGAAATGGTACATATTATAGACCTCTAGAAAAAAATGAAAGACAATCGAAAGAAATATGACTTTTTCTCAGTGGTACATGGCACACACCTTAAAACTGACCATTTATTAGTGCAGAAAACTCTCATAGAAATATGCAGAAAAGCAGAACTCTTAAATGTATCCTTTTCAGATCATAATGCAATGAAAATTATACTCAGTAGAGGGCTGTGGGAAGATAGATTAAAAATTAATTGGAAACTAAATAATCTAGTCATAAAAATTAATGAGTGAAAGAACAAATCATAGGAACAATTTAAAAATTTCATTGAAGAGAATGACAACTATGAGACAATATACCAAAATTTAGGGATGCAGCTAAAGTATTCCTTAGGATAAAATTTATATCTCTAAATAATTACATCCCTAACATAGAGAAAGAACAGATTAATTAATTGGGCATGGAATAAAAGCAAAACACCTAGAAAAAGAACAAATTGAAAGAGATGGAGCCAAGATGGTGACATAGAAGCAGTAAAACTCTGTGTGCTCCCCCATATCCATAAAAGGCCATAAAATATGACTCTAAACACATTTTAGAGCAATAGAACCCACAAAGTGACAGAGAGAAGCAAATCTCCCACTCAAGGTAGCCCAGCAGGCCAGCAGAAAGGTTCCATCACAGCACACTAGGAGCTGAGGCCAGTCCTGCCTGAGCCACAGTTTTAGCCCCAGGTCAGCCTCAACTAACCACTGCAACAGAGTTTGGGAGAGTGGATCACCAGCAGCTGTGGTGGTTTCCAGAATTATCAACCCATAAATGCCAAAGACAAAGTAAAAAGTCAGTGTAGAACTCTGTTAGAATTGAGGGAGACAAAGTGTGGTCCAGCCCCTGCCCCTGGAACTAGAAGTGGCGAAGGTGTGGTGGCCCTGAAGCTGCATTCATGTGGCTGCTTCAGAGCTCCTGGCCTGCAGATTGTAGGGGGTAAAGCTAATATTCAGAGGGTAATCACTGTTGCTTCAAGCTGCCTGCTTGAATCACCTTCCAAGATCACGGTATTAGATAGTGGTCCTGGGGTGTGTGACCAGTGAGCCAGAGTTTGTGGGGGCTACAGAGATGGCACCCTCCTAATAGCTACAGCAGCTGCAAAAGCCCCAGTGATTTGGGACAAAGCTCTCCCCTCTGGAAGCAGAGTTCTACTGTGGCAAAGAGCTCAAAAGTCAGGTAATTAACTGACAACATGAGCAGGCAAAGGAAGCAAAGCAACCACAGCCATCCAACTTTATATTCTTTTTGGGGGGACAAAAAAGTTCAAAGCATGGAACAGGAGGAAGAAAACAAAATCAGAACTCCTGCACCAAAACCTTCTAAGAAAAATATGAACTGGTTACAGGCCATGGAAGAGTACAAGAAGGATTTTAAAAATCAGGTAAGAGAAGTGGAGGAAAAATTGGGAAGAAAAATGAGAATGATGCAAGAAACTCATGAAAAGAGAGTCAATAGCCTGACTGAAGAAAATAACACCTTAAAAAATAGACTAACTCAAATGACAAAGGAGGCCCAAAAAGCCAATGAGGAGAAGAATGCCTTTTTTAAAATTTGGAAAAGGAATTTCAAAAGCTCACTGAAGAGAATAATTCCTTCAGA
>JAQQSW010012949.1:0-12422 GCA_028646575.1 Pseudocheirus occidentalis
CAGGGTCTCTGAAGCAGCCTGGTGGGGGCTGCCGTTGGTTCCAGCAGTTCCCTTCCCCACACTGCTTCCTTGCCCCAGGGGCAGATTGGCTGAACTGCTTTTCTTCCCCCAAATTAATTTTCAAAGTTTCACTTTCACTAACCGTCTCTGACCCTGGTTTTAAGATCCCCTCAGGCAGGTGCTTTAGATCTCTGAAGTAGACTCAAGCTGTGGCTTGGGAGGCTCAGCTCCTCCTGGCTGCCCTGGGGCCTGGCCTGGCCATGGCTGCGGTTTTGGGCTGGACTGGTCTCTGCTCCAGTGCGAGCTGCCCCTCTCCCATCCAGTTCCTCATGCCTTGGCAGAGGTGCTGGAGGCTGTAGATGTTCTCCTCTGCAGACTGGCTGCTGCGGGGCTCAGCTCAGCTCAGCTCCTTCCCACTGCCCCGGGCCTAGCCATGGTCTCGGCTTCAGGACAGGCCAGCCTCTGCTCCTGGCTGCCGCGATGAGCCCCTGCTGAGCTGCCTTCAGCGAGAGATGTGTTCTCTGTAGTTTTGTGAGTCTGAGAGTCCTAGACTTTCCTAGACTTTGTCTGGGCTCATATTTTATGGGTGTTTAGGGTGGCGGTGTGGGAGCTGTGGGACCTTGCTGCTTCTATGCCACCATCTTGGCTCCGACCCCAGAGATTTTCTTAGCAAACATGATACTGGAATGGTTTGCCATTTCCTTCTCCAGATCATTTTACAGATGAGGAAACTGAGACAAACAAGGTCAAGTGACTTACTTAGGGTCATACATAAGTTTCTGAGGACAGATTTGAAATCAAGTCTTCCTCACTAGGAACCCCATGCTCTCTCCATTGCACCACCTAGATGCATATTAAAAAATAACAACATAACTTAACTATGGGGGGGAAGGGGGAAGGGCTTCAGATCACCCCCAGAAAGGAGGACTTTAAAAGAAAGAATACTTCTTTCCAGTTACTTCTGATTTGGGCTTCAGGGTCTCTAATGGAGAGAGTGACAGCTCTCCATTGCTATTAATTAGGTCTGTGTTCTATAAAAGAAGAGAAGGAATGTCAACCATGTTTCTGGAGATTTCCAAGCTAGTTCCATGACGGGCTTTTCTGGATAAGTGTTCAACCATTTTCTAAAGCAAACATTCCAAGAAGGACATTTCTTTCCAGAAAGCAGAGGCTAGATAATGTTATTGTTTTTTAGAGTTAGACCTCAGTCTCCTGATACCCAGTCCAAATCCAAATTGATAGACAAGCTTCCTGATTCCTCAGGTAAAGCCTGCTTCTCTCTGGGTCTGTAAGGACAAGCAACCTCTTCGTACATGACACTCATTTTTACATGTTTTATTCCACAATAACAGAAAAATATGAGCAAAGTAGAAAAATATGAGCTAGTAGAAAAATATGAGCAAAGTTTATATTTATCATCTCTTCTGCACCTCTTTCTCTTTGTAACCCCCTTAAACTCCCATTATCCCACAGAGTGGGAGGACCAACCTCTTCTGGCACTTGGTGACTTGTACCCTGAAGAATCCAAACCTGTTCTCCAAAAAGATTTTCTTCCCAATTACTTGCACCCCAGGCTGAACACAAGTCCCCCTTTGTCTCTTCTCTCAAGGAAGTTGAAGATACTGCCTGTGTTCGATTATAGTTCTGTACCCCTGAAAAGGGCACCAAGGAGCAGATGAACAAGTGGAGAAAGGAGGTACTTGAAAGATCAGATTCTGATCTGGAAGGGACCTCAGTGGTCATCTAGTTCACACCTTGCATTTTGCAAACCAAGAAACTAAGGTCTGGACATTCTATTCTAGCCCCTGTGGAGATTAGCCAGTTTTATCATTCACCGCTAAGATGCCCATCCACTATCCCCTGGGGATGAAGTTGTCACTGTAGGTCAAGGTCAGCCTTTGGCAAAACCATGAAGTAGGTGAAGGGCAAGAATCAGGGTTAAAAATATAACCAGGAGGGGTGGCTAGGTGGTGCAGTGAATAGAGCACCAGCCCTGGAGTCAGGAGGATCTGAGTTCAAATTTGACCTTAGACACTTAATACAAAACTAGCCATGTGACCTTGGGCAAGTCTCTTAACCCTAATGGCCCTGCCTTCCCCCCTCCAAAAAAAAAAAAAGTATAACCAGGAAATAAGGTTGGAAAACCACTAGGAAAGGAGTCAAGGAAATCATTCCTATTCATCCTCCTCAAAAAAAAAATCCACCTGATTCTACCTCTTGAACTGTTTGGATGGTTTTTCTCTCCCAAGTGTGACCAGGTAATCTTATACATACTCAGTGTTATTTCAGAGCCACTGAGAAGTTGCCTACACATAAGAATATTGTCTCCAGGTACCCCCAAAAGAAGGCACCCTTGACAAGATGGAACTTGAGGTTAGAATATGAGGTAACCCTAGAACTGTGAAAGGTAAAATCTACCTTTGATCTACCCCAAGCTTTGAAGGACTGATATGTCACACAGTAATTTATCAAGACAGAAAATAATCGATGGGCCTTTGCATTCCTTTAAATCCTTATTGTATTTGTTATTTCCAATGTGGTGTTATCAGACACTACAGAAGCAAAGATCTTAGAGCTGTAAGGGGACTTAAGATACCCTCAGGCCCAATTCAGTCCCCTAGCCTATCTTCAGCAAGATAAAGTCTTCCCAAGTGAACAAATAAGACCCAACTGATATACTTGGTGGATGCTGGTCTTTAAAATGACTCCATTATTGAATTTTATTTATATGACAGCACACCTCTTCGTATAATGTGAAAGGCAGCATAGACTTGCTCTGGACTTGGAGAAAGGAAGACCTGAATTGAAATGCCATCTCTGGTATTATCAGTCTTTGTGACCAGGGACAAGTAATTTTTGTTTCTTCTCTTAAATGATGATAACAGCATTTGCTATAAACACAGATTTGTTTTAAGGAATCGGACGAAAGCATACATGGAAAGCTCCTTGCAAACCTTAAAGTGCTATATAATTAATATTAGCTGTATTTATCATCATTATCATTAATAATGTTGACTTAAATACTTCAGGGACTATGATTTCATTAGTGTGGATCATTCTTCTCCTGATGCAGACTTCAGTGCCTATAAGCTGGAGAGTATCAAGGGGAGGTCACCCAAGATGGAGAAGGACTTCTGGTTCATACCATATAAGAATAAGTTAAAGGAAATAGGGGTGTATGGCCTTGTGATGTTTACAAAATTTGGGAGACAGAGTTTCTGGTAATTAATCATTTTATTAAAAAAAGAGGTCAGTGATACTTCTGAATGCCAAAGACTAATCATGGTGGTAGGCTCACAGTTTATATGCCAGTGGAAAAGTGCGCGTTCTTGAAGGTGACAATCAACTTTGATTCATTAACAACTAAAGAGAGAATGACTATTATAATAAGAGATGGGTTTATTCCAATAAGGGTCTTGAGGTAAGTGACACTGAGCAGCCATATCTGGGTCAATGAGACTTATCCATTTCCATATCACTGTCTGACAAAAGGGAGGAGCCACATTTCTAAGACCTGTCTAGAGTAAACACAATGAGCAGGAATCCACCCATTCTCCTAAACTTACAATTTTTTTACTGTCTCTAATTAGAGAGATGTTAGCTTTCCTGGCTGGGTAAATCTTTGAGCAATATTGCCCACACTGATTGATTTCTGGATGAGGAACTACAAAAGGGGAAAAACCTTATTCCTCCTAATTCAGTGATTAGTTATTAAATACAAGAAAGAAATAATCATTTCTCTCAGACTGGAGAAAATAATTAGGGAGCATGTAATAACTGTTTTAAAATTCTTAAAGGTCCATAGTTTGAAAGGGGGATTCAATTTACCCATCCCAATTACAGAAGACAGGACTAGCAGCAATGAGTGAAAGTTGCAGAAAGACTAATATAAAAATAAACTCATAAAAATTAGATCTGTCCAAAAGTGGAATGGGTTGCCTCTGGAATTGGTGGACTTCTTCTTATCAGATGTCTCTAAGAAGAAACTGTATGATCTCTTGTCTGGTTACTATATGAGCCCTCTTTTTCTGCTATAGATGACCATACATATCCCTTCCAACTCTGAAATCTATGCAAGTCCTATAAGGTAGCAGGTAGTCTCCAAGAGAGGCACTCAAGGAGGATGAAAAAATTTGTCTTCTTTCCACCAATCTGATGACAAGTCTCTTTGACCTTGCTCACAATATGGCATGGGACTTCAGTGAGTGGTACATATGAATATCCAAACATACATACAGATGCATGTGCTCAACCCTAAAATGTACCCATGATCCCATCAATTTCTATATTCCTTCTAGTCATTCAAATTACAACCCATTCATGTCTGCCCATGCCGTGCTACTCACGTTCATATGGTTCTCAAAGTTTACCACATGGAGTCCACCTAATATGTCAGGGGCCTTCCTCAATTTCTCCTGATGTTTCAAGGATACTAGTGAATCCCTAGGCTTTCCCATACTCTGGTGATATGAACAATCCATCTTCCTTTTCAATCATATATGTCCCTATTGGCATCTCTTTTTCGAAGTTCCTTATTTGCTATATATAGCCACTATGCCCCTTTTCCTTAGCCTCTGTGTGATGCCCATTCTTCAGCAATAGAAATGTTCTATAACTATAATATCTGTATGTGTTCAAATATATATGCATATGTACATATATATACAAATATATGCCTATATGTGGACAAATTCCTTCTTCCCTGACCCCTTATTATTAGATGGAGATCACTATTAGTTCTTCAAGACTATGCCAATTAAGAAAAAGTTTTAGTGTTACCAAAGTAATAAGGCTTTGAATATGAGCCTAGGAAAGGACTTGGCTGGACCATCATCCATATCCTGCCCTCTTAGAGTGCCTAAACCTGACCTTCCTTCAAAGTCCCCATTTCCATTGAGGACACCATCACCCTTCCATTTGTTCATATATCAACCTGAGCCATCCTTGGCTTTTCATTTTCTCTTACCCTATCTTACCTTCCATGCCCCATCTAGTCATTCACAAAGCCTTGTTAATTCTACTTCCGTAGTATATCTCATATTCATTCCTTTCTCTCCACTTAAAATAGATAGTGCCATAATTCTGGCCCTTGCTACCTCTCACCTCAACTATTAGGCTAGCCTCCTGATGGGCCTTCCTGTTTCCAGCCTCTTTTCTTTCCCATCAGTGTTCCATGCAGTATCCAAAATCATCTTCCTAACTCACAGGTCTGACCCTCTTAATCCCTTGTTCATGTCTTCAGTGGGTTCCTATTGCCTCTAAGATAAGATATCCTTGTTTGGCATTTAAAATCCTTAGCAATCTGGTTCCAGCCTGACTTTTTCAGATGTATTTCATGTTATTACCCTTCATGGACTCTAGTCAAACTGGCCTGCTCCCCATTTCCCAAATAACATCCAATTCCCTGTTTCCATGCCTTTACATTAGTTGTCCTGCACGTTTCAGAAACACTCCCCTTTTTCTTCACGTCTTAGAATTCGTCGCTCCGTTCAAGTCTCAGCCCACATGCCACCTTCTATAGAAAGCTTTCTCTAATCTTCCTAGTATCTCCAGCTCTCCCTCCCCCTCAGATTACTGGGCATTTCCTTATCTACCCTCCAGTCCCCAGGAAAATGTAATCTTCTTGAAGGTCAGGACTGTTTCTCATCTTTATTTTTAAAACTCAAGCCCTTCGTACAGGGCTTGGTAAGAACTTAATAAAAGTTTATTTAATTTGTTAATTGAATCATGCATATCTATCATCTGAGAACCAGTTTTGTTATATTCAAAAAAGCCCAACACTAGAGATATGGCCATTAGCTAATTATTTTTTGGCCACAATTATTCTCAGTCTATGATGGTGGAAGGAGCAACCATATATGAACCAAAAGATGCTTTGAACTATTGGATGATGTGGAAATCAAAGTTAGCATTATATAATCCCATGTCAACATAAAGTATTTTCACCATTGAATACATTTGCTTATTTGTCATTATTCATACCCTTTGTACAGGGCTAGGCAACCTCTGAGATATAGCACAGAGAATCTCCACTTTTTCCCTCTATGTGAGGTTCTACATGCCAATAATAACCCAATTCCTCTGAAATGACAAGTGTTAAAAGTGTCTCTCCCTGTTTAGGGAGTTGGCATTGCAACCAGCTGGGAAACTCTACCAATTATTTGGGCGGGATGACAGTTGAGTCAGAGGACCTGAGGATGAATCCTTGTCCTGCCACTTTGACAAATCACTTCACCTCTCTAGGACTCAGTTTTCTACTTTACAAGATGAGGAGGATGGGTATATTAGAGGGTCTTCAAGAGCTCTTGAAGTTCTCTCTTATTGTATGTCTGTGAGTCTAGAATTTCCCAGGGAAGGGATTCCCTCCACTTCCTTTATGTGTTACTATTCAGGTCTCTGCCTTCTCCACCTGTCAAACAAGGATTAAACTCTTTGCCAATCTTTGCCTCCCAGGAAAATCACAAGCAGCAACAGGCCTAGGAGCCTGTTTGAGGGCTTGGAGCTCCTTTGCTAGAGAGGCCACAGTTAATCAGTCCTATGATCTGATTCTCATTATTCAGAATTGACTAAGTGCTGACAGAACAACTTGGCCTCCTCCAAGTTCAAGAGGAGACCCAACCTCTGCCCTCGGGGCTGACAATCTGCTCTACAAGATGAAATCTGATTCAAAACACAACACATGGCTAGGAGTTCTCAGGTGATCTCCTCCCCACACGCCACTACAATACAATACATATTGATGTATTGGAAAGGACAGTCAAGGTATCAGTCATGAAGAAGTATTATTATTGCTACCACTAATAAGAGCCAGAGTTTATGTAGGGTGCTTTGAACTTTGCAAAGCACTTTACGTAAATTATTTTATTCAATTTGACGAATATTAAACACCTACTATATTTAAGGCACTAGCAGCTAAAGATACAATGACAAATATGAAACAGCAAACTAGTCCCTGCCTTCCAGGAATGTAATTTCTATTGGGGCATATCACATGACACAGAGAAGTGAATATGAAGCATATACAAAACAACATAAAGTGATTTCAAAAGGAGAGAGATAAACACTGGAGAAAGGACGTAGAATAAAGTGGCAGCATAGCTATGTCTTAAAAGCAGAGATTTCAAGAGACAAAAGTGCTGTGCATGGGGGCTATTACAGGTGGAAGATAAAATTTGCTCTCTTGGGAACAACTAGTGGGCTACTCTGACTGAGGTAGCAGGTTGTCAAGAGGAATAACATGAAGTGTGGTTAGAAAGAAAAAGGGCATCAAGATTATGGAGGAGCTTACCTTCCAGGGTAGGGACTTTGCATTCCATCCTGTAGGAAATGTAGTAGGGGGCCACTGATGATTTTTTTTGAGATCATGGAAACTCATAATAGATAAAAAAAAATGTTCATTGAAAGGTTGTTTTACATGTCTAAATTGTATCTCCCATAAGCAGGATAGCTTTGAGAGTTCTATGTTGAATTTATTATCTATTTAAAAAGTGAAGAAAGCTAATAGAGTTATGGTTTCAGGTACAAGTTTCTTTATTCTAATATATAGTGTGTATGAATAATGATCATTTTAGTTTATGTTTACTAAGTTCAGAATGTTTTTTAAATAGGAAAAAAAGAAGTTATTTCTCCCCAACAAGATCATCAGTTCCCTAGGGGTAGGAATTATGTCTTCTACCTCTTTTGTTTCTCTGACATTTAACTTCTAGCACCTAGGTCTAGGCACATAGTATGTTCTTAATAAATATTTTAGGGGGCAGCTAGCACTGCATTCACTCAATGCAGTGAATAGAGCACCAGCCCTGAAATCAGTTCAATCTAACCTCAGACACTTGACACTTAACTAATTGTGTGACCTTGGACAAGTCACTTAACCCCAATTGCCCTGCCTTCCCCCCTCCCATAAATAAATAAACATTTTAAAAATTGAATTGAATTATGGGCACAATTGTTCCTATTCTTCATTTTACAATTGTAAGCACTGCATTAGATAGGATTCTTACTACTCAGAAAATAGCTGACACCAAGAATACTTAGCAGTTCCATATTCTGGTTAGTTTTAGACAAATCATCATCTGACCTCATGCTAGAAATTTCCATTTTCTGCTCATTCTAAATCCAGGCTTCAGGATCTTCCCAAAGGAAAGAGTTCTCTTGAAATGTCCTTTGGAGTATCATAGTGGTCCTTTTATTCTCAACATACATAATCCCCAAGAGCTTATCAAAATTTAAATAGTTAATGTTTTTTAAAAATAGAAAATGTCTCAACAACGTACATTTGTAGGACAACTCTACAAGTCTCTGGACGGAAGGAAAGATCTACATTCAGGGAAAGATCTAGAAAGAACAGAGTTTAAATGGAGACTGAAGCAATCTACATGCAATATTGTTCTTTTTCATGTTTGGTTCTCTTTCTTTTTTCCCATTATTCAATTATTTTATTCAATTCAACAAACATTTATTAAACACCTTACTATATTTAAGGCACTAGCAGCTAAGGATACAATGATAAATACGAAACAGCAAACTAGTCCCAGTCTTCTGGGAATGTAATTTCTGTTGGGGCATATCACATGACACAGTGAAGTAAATATGAAGCATATACAATGGGTTACAAGCCTTCTATACAACCAGACTAATGTCCAATGTGAAAGCATTTGCAGATCCTATACTTGATCCCCTATACATGAGGGGAGAGAAAATTTGAAACTCAAGGGATGCTGGAACTGAATCTTGTAAACTAAAAGTAAATGAACAAATCATTTTTTTTTTAAAAAAAGTAGAGAATGGAACTCTTCTATTTCCCCAGAACCAATCCCTAATGTTTGCATATCTTTTATTTTTTAATAGATCTTTATTAGTATTGGTTGTTTTTATATCAACTACACTTTGCTATGTATCCTGTCTTTGCCCCCTTCCTAGAGAGCCATCACTTAAAACAAGGGGTTTTCAAAAAAGTCAGTAAAACTAATTAGCCAATCAAAAAAATGACACTATATACAATGTTCCTCATCTCTGTAACCCTCACCTCCTCAAAGGATCAAGAGAGCTGTCTTTTCATATCTTCTCCTTGGGGCCAAGCTTATTCTTTACAATTTTGCCTACGTTCAGTTTTCGTTGTTTTGTGGTCATTATTCTTTCCACTTACATCGTTGTAGTTATTTTGCATATTGTTTTCCTGTTTACTTCGCTTTGTATCAGTTTAAATGTCTTTATGTGCTGTTCCATACTCATCATGGTCATTCCTCATTTCTTACGAGATAGTGATATTACATTACATGCAGGTACCATGTTTTTTTAGTCATTCTCCAATTGATGGGCACATGCCTTGTTTTTACCTTTCTTTGTAAAATGTGCCATTTTATCCTTTTGAAGAAATATAATAGTCATCGTTCCTTGAAAAGCCATTAGGCAATGAGAGCTCATGACCTATAATAAATAGTTATGATGTAAACAAACAGGCAGAAGTTCTAATAAACATTTAACCAAAACTCAAGTAGAATCATAGAATGGGGGAATGAAATGGAAGAAATTTTAGAAATCATCCGGTCTAATCCTATCATTTTGAGATTAAGAAAACTAGAGCCCTGAGAGATGAAGTGACTTGTCCAAAGTCACACAAGCTAATGAGAAAGCAAAGCTAGAATCTAGATCTCCTAATTCCTCATCCTGTGCTTTTCCCACCATACCGCATACCTTCCTTAGATATGGCTATATAGTAACACTGTGCAGAAAGAATAGTGGCAAATATTAAGATTCACCAGTTAATTTTGATATCACCAGCCTTCAGGGAATAAAATTTATCTAATAAGTGAGCAGATAAGTATTTTTAGCTAACTAATACTGATATCAACTGTGATAATTAATAAGCTTGGGATGCAAAATTTGGGATAAATATACTGAGATAATGTTGGGGTGGTTTGATGTGATGTAAAGCTTATTGTAATTGGAATCAGGGGGCCTAGGTTAGAACCAAGTCACTGCTGCTTGCTATATATTTGACCCACTTAACCTCTTCAGGTTTCAGTTTCTTCATCTGTAAAAGGAAAGGACTGTACTAAACAACTATAAGGTTACTTACAACTTATGGTTTTACAGTTCTGAAACTTAAGATCTGGTATTTAAATTCATAAATTTAGCACTCCAAAGGGGCCATAACCTTTTCTAATTAAAAATCCAAAATTATAGAACCTCCTATCATGTACTGAGGCTGTTTTGTTCCCTTCCTCTATAAAGTCCTATTCTGATATTTTATCTTGGCTTGGAGGTGGCCCTGCTTTCTTAAAGGCTATGCCCAACAAAGTATAAGCTCTGGTAGATTCCACTATACTTTAAAGGCCTGTCAACAGATGACTGCTGTGCTCCTATGTCCAACCTTATTGACCACAGAGAAGTATATTACCAGTAGATAAGTCATCTGGTAATGAATATTTTGAGGCATGGCAACCCATGAAACAAAAAAACTTAAATAAACAAATTTAAATTATTATCAGGCCTATGTAGTCTCCTTATACTTCTGAAGTGATGGTGGCAGTGGTGGGAGGGAAGACAGAAAGTGCTAAGTATCACATATTTTAGAACATTTTAGTTTGAGTATCATATTCTAAATGTGAAATCCTTCTCCAATAATGAACAAGTTTAGGGTATTTGAATCATATCGGTGTTGACATTCTTGCTATGAACAAAACAAAATGGAAAAAGGAAATTGTAGCTAGATGAAAGAATGACATATATAAGTACTCCTTAGATTGGTGTAATGCCAAGCAAAGGCAACTGCCAAGGTTCAGATTACCAGCATAGCAAACCCCCATTTATTCAGCAAAACATTTGCAAAACAAAGACAAAATACAGTGTAACTCATTCATCTAGCAAGTAAGTTCTCAATTCAGTTGCAAAGTACCAAAGTCCAAGTTATTCCACCCCTGGATCAGTAGTCAAAGTAGCCCACTCCAGGGCAGTACATTCATTTAGTCTCTTCTCAAATGGAGAATAGTTTCCAATCATAAACAAAGTATATTCATTTAGTCAATCACAGAGCACAAAAAAGTCAAAGGTTTCCCACCCCTGGACACTACTGAATTGCAATATCATCCATTAACACCAAGCACTTTCTCAAAAGGGACAGAAGAGCACAAAAGGCCATCCACCCTTAAGTTACAACAAGATTAAGATATCATCTCAGCATTGAAAACCCAAGAAAAGGCCCTTCTTTCGTGAGGCAAACCCTCAGCAATCTCAGTTCCTGGGGAGACAAGGCTCAACAAAGCCATAGCCAGTGTCCTTATCAAGTCACTCTCTGCCTGTAGAACAGTCCCAGAACCCCTGAAAACATCAGCAAGGCCCTTTTCCAGGATTTCTGAGAAGGTACCACAAGAAAATCCTCCTTCAGGGCTTCTGAACCAACAGCTGGGTTCCAGGACCTCAACAACAGCAGCACTGTCCTTCACCAGCTGGTGAATCTGACAAAACAATGTCAAGACAGACAAACAAAATACCAGCATCACAGCCGTGCCTCCTCAGTTCTCGGCAGCTTAGGGTGGGAGTTTTCAAAAGTCCTGGGCAGCTCCAATGGGCCCTCAGCAGTCTTTCTCTCAGCAACTCAGGCTCCACAATACTGGACACTGCTCTCCAAAAGTCCTTCTGGCCTTCTCTGGGCTTGGGCCTCTCTCCCAATTCACAGCTCCTCCCAGTTCAGCCCTCTCTTCACCTCAACAAGTCCATCCCACAAGTGGGATTCACAAGCTCTGGGTTTTAACACTCAGCCCAAAAACCAAGCCATACAAGAGCATCTCCAAATTCCATTATCGTTACAATTGGCAAAGAAAGAGTTGGTGATGAGAATTTTATTGTATGCTCAATTACAATAAGAAGTATTATTTTAATGGATATTTGGTCATGATATATTACAATATGAATGATAACTTGCAAAAAGACCACCCTGAAAAATAGCAACTTATACACCAATATCTACTAGAAAAGATGGAAAAATTGGTAAATTCTAGAAAAAATTGATAAGTATCTCCAAATTAAATTAACATGTATGCTGATGCTTGGCGATTCTGATGCAAAGGTGAGAAAAGATGAGGATAGGGAAAAATAAATATATAGAAAATCATGATTCAGGAAGAAAGAATGAGAGACCCAAACTTATAGATTATACAGAATATATATCATGAATATCTCAATATCATGAACATTTTCTTTAGGCAAAAGACTGACAGGCACTGGACCATCTGGCACATGAACCAAAAATGCTATGAAGAATGAAAGAACTTTTTGTGGTGGCAAAGAATTGGAAATCAAGGGGATGCCCGTCAATTGGGGAATGGCTAAACAAGTTATAGTATAAGAATGTAATGGCATACTGTTGTGTTATAAGAAATGAGGAACAGATGGACTTCATAAGAACCTGGAGAGATTTATAC
>JAQQSW010012950.1:0-12421 GCA_028646575.1 Pseudocheirus occidentalis
TTTCAAATAATCTTTACATGCTTCTCTGCATTTATTTCCATTGTTTCTGTTGCACACTAATATTTTACTACATTTATGTACCGTAATTAAACCATTCCTCAATTGATAGACATTACAAAAAGTGATGCTATAAATATTTCTGTATATATGGGTACTTTCTTCTTACCAGTGGCCTTTTAGGAGGGTATAAGCTTAGTAGTGGAATCTCTAGGTCAAAGGGTATGGACATTTTAATAATTTTATTTTTTGCAATACCAAATTGCCTTCCAAAATGATTGTACTCATAATTCTCAGCTCCACCAACAATGTACAAGTATCTTCCCATAATCCCTCCAACTTTGAATATTTTATCTTTTCTTATCTTTGCTCATTTTGAAGGTGTGAGGTATCAATGATCTCTTGATTAGAATATCTAATTAGAACATTAGAAATGTCTTTTCTCCTTTCTCACACTGCATTAGCAGCATCCTCAACTCCTTGCTCTCATTTACCTCATACACAATCCAATGCCAAAGCTGTCATCTCTACCATTATAACTTCTCTTGTATATATAAGTCATCCCCTTAGTTCAGGCCATTATTGCTTCTTGCTTGTATTACTACAGTATCCTCTACAATATGATACCCTGTTCTCCCTGTCCCAAATCTTTCCCACTTCAGTCTCTACATCATTTAACACTATGGAGTGTCTTCTTCCTCTCTCTGTTTTTGGGACACTGTTCTTTCCTGGTTCTGCTTTCTTTCTGACCACCCCTCAGTTCCCCTTTCTGGCTATTAGCCCATTACTTATTAATTAAGTACAGCTGTTCCCTCAAGTTTCCAACCTGGGCCCCCTTCTCCTTTCTTTCTATATTATCCCACTTGGTCCATACACTCTCATTGACTCCCAAGAATTCGATCACCATAACTATAGATCAGTTACCATATCTATAGATCTGATTCCCGGATCTATTCTTCATTCTGGGATCCTGTCCTATACATCACTAGCCTCCCAGTCACCCAGGCTTACAACCTCAGCATCTTTGCAACTCCTCACTTTCCCTCATCTCATGCACCCAATGCATCTCCAAATCAATTAAATTTGTCTTTCTACCCTCCTGGCTTCTCTTGCATACATCCCCTACTCTCCACTCATATATCCACAGCCCTGGTCTACGCCTTCATCACCTCTTGCCTGAACTACTACAAGGACCTTCGAGTTGGCCTCCTTACCTCAAATCTCTTCCTACTGCAACCTCCACGAAGCTGCCAAGTTGATTTTTCTAATGCATAGGTCTGACCATGCAATCCTTTTGCACAGTGAGCTCTAGTGGTTCCCTGTTACCTCCAGTATCACATTTGAAGTCCTCTCTTCAGCTTTTAAAGCTTTTTATAAACTTGTCCCATCCTCCCTTTTCAGCCTTCTTGCTCCAGCCTTATTCCTCTCCATACACTCTATGACCCAGCTATAGTAGCTTAGTTCTAGTTCCTTAAACACTGCATTTCCATTTCCATATCTTTGAATTGGCTGCACCTCCATGCCTGGAATGCTTTGCCCACTAACCTCCACCTCTTAGTTTTTCTGGTTTTCTTCAAGATTCAGTTCAAATATTACCTTAGCAGGAGGGGGTTTTTCCCTCAGTCTCCTCATCCCCTAGGTAGCACAGTGGGTGGAGCACCAGCCAAGAGTCAGAAAGACCTGAGTTCAAGTTTAGCCTCACTTTCTAACTGGGTGACCCTGGGCAAGTCATGTATCCTGTTTGCCTCAGTTTCTTCATCTGTAAAATGAGCTGAAGTAGGAAATGACAAACCACTCCATTATCTTTGCCAAAAAAACCCCAAAAGGGGTCACAGCTGAGAAACAACCAAACAACATCCCCTCTCCTCCAGCTGCCAGTGCCTTCCTTTTTCTAAATGACCTTCATCTTCCCTGTCCATATCTTTTAGGATACTTCATTATTTACATATTGTCTCCCCATTAGAATGTACTCTCCTTTAGGGCAGAGACTATTTTTTGCTTTCTTTTCAATCCCTAGCACTTCACACATGTGGTGTCTGGTATGTAGTGAGCGCTTAACAAATGCTTGCAAAATTTATTTTAATTGAGTCAAAATAAATTGTTTCTACTGTGCTGAAGAATTATAAGTGTATCCCATGACGAAGCAATAGTCACCTTGCCCTAATTTTTTATCTTTTTAAAAATGTAGTTTTAAAGAGTTGGTCAAATTTTCACTATAATGATAATAAAATAATACTTAAAATTATTATATTATCTATTCATTTATTATCCAGCATAAAATCTAATTTTAAGGAGCTGGCCAAATGTTCACTGTAGTAAGAGTAATATTAAATAATAATAGCGATAGGAATGACACCACCCTCAAAATCCAGCCTGCCATCCATGCTATAACAAGTGGGGCCTTGCAATACTAATCAGGGTGATAGAAAGCCCAGAAACCTGCATGCCTTAAGACCAGTACAAATGATTGCTGTCAAGAAGACTGAAATACTGGAATGTTTGAATTCTAGCGATGCCACCAACTGGGTTAGCACCCAGCCAGCATATAAAATTGTACTTCTGAGTCTACAAAATGGACAGAGAAGCATATAGGGTTGCAGGTAGGCTCTACTTGAAAGTGTCATTATAATCAGCTTGATGTGGGGGACAAATGGAATGAGTGGCACTCTTCCAAGTTCTGTTACCCCATGAATGCAAAAAACATTGGAACAAATCAGAGGTATAAAAACACCCATCTGTTAGAAATACTTTAGGGATCTACATGCTAGCATTCTTTTCTACGTTTGGTTTTCTTTCTGTTTTCCCATTGTTCGCTCCATTCGTTACAACCCTTCTATACAACCAGACTATTGTACAATGTGAAAATATTTGCAGATCCTATACATGATTGCACGCGACCATGAGGGGAGGGAGGGAAAGGGAGGGGAGAAAATTTGAAACTCAAGGGATTGTGGAACTGAATCTTGTAAACTAAAAGTAAATAAACAAATCAATGAACAAAAAAGAAATGCTTCAGGGAATATGGCACTGATCACAAAAGTAGGAGGTCCGCAAGCGAGCATGAATCGGAACATAGGCATTACAACTTTTGTTATGACAAAATTGAAAATGGACCTCATTGGTTATAGGTAAGGACTTTGTACTTATTTTGCTCACCATTCCAAGTCATGCAACACATTACTGCTCAAGAGAATCAGAAAGTACTATTGTCCCTAAACATAGATTAGATGAAATAAGAAGCAGAATTCAGGAATGATTAAATCTGAATAAGAAAAGGTTAAAAAGGATGAGAGCATTAAAAATCTTCACTTGATGCAAACTACAGTAATAATAAGTAATTATTATAATATTATAATATAATATAATTTTATATTAGTATAATATAATGGTATATTATATATAATATATATTATATTATACAATATATGTCATATATTATATTAGTATAATATAATAGTAATAATAATAAATAATAATAAAACTAAGTAATAACAAGATTGCTGATAAAAAAGTCAGAGATATCTCAAAGATTTTGAAATGAAAATGGGCATACTAAACTCAAATTATAAAAATGTCTTTTTGAAGACTCATGATGAAAAATGCTATCCACATCCAGAGAAAGAATTGTGGACTCTGAGTGCAGATAGAAGCATATTATTTTCACTTTGTTTTTTTCTTGTGTTTTTTTTCCTTTTATTCTGATTCTTCTTTTACAACATGACTAATGTGGAAATATGTTTAACATGATTATACATGTATAAACTATATCAGATTGCTTGCTGTCTTGGGGAGAAGGAAGGAAGAAAAAATTAGAACTCAAACTCTTACAAAAATGGATGGTAAAAACTATCTTTACATGTAATTAGAAGAAAAAACAAAATACTGTTAAGGAAAAAATGCCTTTTTGAGTTTGAATTCAACTAACAAACCAATTATACCAAAAAAGAGTAATTCCAAAAAGTTCAAATTTACTTCCTCGATAATGAATAAATGCATTTTCCCATAGCTTTTAAATAGAAAGTATAAAAACATTTCAGAAACTTGTTGCTATGGTAAGAATTACAGATGAAAAAAAAGCCATGCCAATAAAAGAACAGCTGGGTGGTACAATGGATAGAGCACCAGACCAGACGTTAGGAAAACTCATCTTCATGAGTTCAAATATGGCTTTGGACAGTTACTAACTGTGCAACTCTGGCAAGTCACTTAACTATGTTAACCTCAGTTTCCTCATCTGGAAAATGAGCTGGAGAACAAAATGGTAAACCACTCCAGTATCCTTGCCAAAAAAAAAAGAAAACCAAATATGGACATGAAGGGTGGGCACCACTGAACAACAAACTATTACCTCTTACTATTATCTGCCAAGAAATGCCCCACAAGGGATCATGAAGATGTGGACGTGATTAAACAGCAAAGAACAGGAATAAAGGTAATGCTATCAATAAATTTCCCCCAGTGAAAGGCATCTAACATCACCATGGCAGAAATGACTTGAAAAAATTACTGAAGATTTATGGAAAGGTAAAGGAGGATTCTAGCAGTATATAGCTGGTTCACTTAGTAGAAAACTTCAACATAGGGAGGGCTAGATAGTGTAGTGAACAGAGCACTGACCCTGGAATCAGGAGGACCTGAGTTCAAATCCAGCCTCAGACATGTAAAGTCAAGCACGAGCAGCTTTCCAGGGGACTGCTACTGTGAACAGCTTCAAGGTTCTGATTACACACTATAGTGAACTCTCTATTTAGTCAGTAATAAAGCAAAACATTCACAGAAATCAAAGTACAGCATTTACAATGTTATAATATAACAACTTATCACTAAAATGGCCACATAATTTTCACCAAAGTAGCCCTATAGTTTTAAACAAAGTACAATCATTTAGTAATTCAATCATTTAGTAAATCCTTAATTCAATCATCCTTAAAGAGGCTTCTCAGTCAATACACAGTATCCAAGAAAAGTCTTCTTTCATCTTGACTTGAGGACAGCTCTTAGCAAGTCACTTAACTCCAATTACCCTGCCTTCTCCCCTCCAAAAAGCAAAAAAAAAAAAGTTAAAAAAGAAAACTTCAACACCATAATTGTTGTTAGTCAAAGACAAGAAATAAGCATGCAGAAAGGAATCAACTAAAACTCATCAGAAATTCTAGACTCTCTTAATCAGCAATGGAATTCCAAAGTCAAAATGTTCAAGGAGTTAAAGCAGAACAGAGAACAAAATAAACAATTCAACTTCAATCAAAAAATTTCCTATAGAATCTTGAGAATAAAGAAATCAGAGGCAAAAGGGAATCCATGAAGGACATGAAAAATTACCATTCATCTAGGTGGTTATAAGAAGCCCAATACAATGAAAGAATATGTTAAATCAAATGAGAAACATAAAACTTATACCCCATCAATCTAATAAATAGCAAAACAGTTACATCAAGGGAGGTGCCTTGAAATTCTAATATCTCCTCAAATTGCCAAGTGTCAGTATCGGTTAAGAGGCATTGCTGTTGACGTAAATACTCCTTTTTGTTATTCAGTCATCTCAGTCCTATCCAATTCTTCATGACTCCATTTGGGGTTTCTTGGCAAAGATACGGAAATGGTTTGTCACTTCCTTCTCCAGCTCATTTTACAGATGAGGAAACTGAGGCAAAAGGGTTAAGTGACTTGCCCAGGATCACACCGCTAATGAGTGTCTGAGACCAGAGTTGAACTCAGGTTCTCCTGGGTTCGAGGCCAGTGTTCTATCTGCTGCATCCCCTAGCTGCCCCCAATATTTCTTAACAAGGGCATCACATCTCTGTTACCAAACTGGAAACACCAATTTGGACCACTCTATATGTAGGTCAGTTGTGTATATATGCACTTTATGTCAAGTATTCACAGCTTGTACACACATATATACACACACATACACACAAACACAATAAACATTTCAAGAAAACAATATATTAATTGAGGAGCAAAAAGCATATGTCCAAAAGCCCCAGGTATGTTAAGAGCAATTTATCATTAGCTCAGTAATTATCAAACAAAATGTCTGAAAGCGCCATGATGCTTATTTTGCTTTTGCTAATTATTGTAAAGTCTTTGACTCAGTTCTGTATCCATGATTTATTCATATTCTGTTGTTGGTGTTCAGTCATTGCAGTCCTGTCTGACCCTTCATGACCCCATTTGGGGTTTTCTTGACAAAGATACTGCAGTGCTTTGTCATTTCCTTCTCCAGCTCATTTGACAGATGAGGAAACTGAGGCAAACAGAGTGAAGTGACTTGCCCAAGGTCACACAGCTAGCAAGCATCTGAGACTAAATTTGTACTCAGATCTTTCTGATGCCAACCTCAGCACTCCATCCACTGTATCACCTAGCTGTTCCTTATTCATATACCACAACATATAAAATAGACCCAAATATAGTGAAGGCTAGGTGGAAAACTGTCCTCTATTTGAAACATGCCACCAAGGCAATAAAGTAAAAAACAATTGCTATAAATTATAGTAAGTTTTTTTTCATTGGCAATTTTCTTTCTTTTTTATTGTTTGTTTTGCTTTTTTGGAAGGGGAAGGGAGGGCAGTTGGGGATAAGTGACTTGACCAAGGTCACACAGCTAGTTTTGTGTGTGTGTGTGTGTGTGTGTGTGTGTGTGTGTGTTTATTAAGTATCTGAGACCAGATTTGAACCCAGGTCCCCCTGACTCCAGGGCCAGTGCTCTATTCACTGCACCACCTAGCTGCCCCCAAATATGGTGTTTTTAAGGGAGATATTTTAAGTCTATTATAGTTTGGTCTGCCTTTTTAATCCATTATCATTGCCACAAAATGGAACTAAGGTTAGTTTCCAGATTGAAAAAAGAATTATCAACCACTTATTAATCACTTGAGGTGCATAGAAGACATAAGCTATCTGGGCACATTGAAAAACTTAGTCAATATGTACTTCATCTCATGGAATCTTTCACCACTTATATCAAAATGCCATTTGGGCTCCTTAAGTGCAAAAACTGTTCCTGTATGAAAGGAAGACAGAACCTATAGGTTTTAAGCTTGAATCCAGAGGCCATTTTGAACCAATGGATGAAGGGGATAAATGCAAATACCTTGGTCTTCTCTAGGTAAGACATAAAACAAAAAGATAGCAGAGACAAGACTGTGGTTGCATATGTTAAGAGAATTATTGTCATTTCAAAATCATTTTTGTTCCATGGTTTCAGGCATGTCTAACTCTCTGTGACCCCATTTAGGGTTTTCTTGGCGGAGATACTAGAGTGGTTTGTCATTCCCTTCTCCTGTTCATTTTATAGATGAGGAAACTGAGACAAACATGTTTAAGTGACTTGCCCAAGGTCACACAGCTAGTAGGTGCCTGAAGTCAGATTTGAAATCAGGAAGATGAGTCTTCTAAACCCCAGGCTTAGCTCAACAGAAACATGTTCAAAGCAATTAACAGTCTTAATGTATGATCTTGGAACAATAAAGTGGACCATAACAAATATGGAAAGTATTCTCACAAAAACTCATATAATATTAATGAAACAGAACCAATCACCCTAAGAAAGATGAACATTTCCTTGGCAAAAGAGAAGAGCAAGACAGATATTCTTAGATTAGACGATAAATGTATCTAAAAACCCCACAGAAATACTTTTAGAACAAGAACACAACACTTCTACAAGCATAAATGTGATCGAAACAATATCTATCCCCATTCAGGCTAGGCTAGTTTATTTCTTGAAAGGTATTCAACTTAAGTCCTCGAGACTTAATTGGCTCAGGATGCTGAAGTTCAGGCCATTGGTTCCTGGTGCCCTGAGTATAAAAGCCAGCCCACAAAGAGTCAGGGGTTTCTCTTTCTCATATTTGAGTGAAACAACACTCTGGCCAACACAGAGAGGCTCATGAATCAAACTGTATCCTTGCTGAGTATTCTTTCCATTCAAGTAGACCTTCTTTTGTTAGCTGCTTAAAGATCTATAGGCATCTCATTTCATTTCATTTCAAGTTCAACTCATTTTTTTTTAGGCAGTTGAGGTTAAGTGACTTGCCCAGGGTCACACAGCTAGTAAGTGTCTGAGGCTGGATTTTAACTCAGATTCTCTTGACTTCAGGACCAGCGCTCTACGCACTGTACAACCTGGGTGTCCCTTCTAATTCCAATTCTCAAGCACCAGGCCAACCTGAATCTGTGCCAGCTCATGACAGCTAACACAGTAGGCAATGCTGAACTGGAATGGCCTTGAAGTTGAGGAAGGACATTGCAGAGGAAGGTGAACATCAAGTAAACCCTGTCGTTCTACTGGAATTTCTAGTGGCATTGACCATATACCCTAGAGCAGTGGTTCTCAACCTTCCTAATGTTGCTACCCTTTAATACTTGTATGTGGGCATATCTGCATGTGGGGGGAACCTGTCTGGAGACAGATAGAGGAATGGTGTCTCAGTTCCTAAGATCATCAGAAATATGTGTTTTCCAATGGTCTTAGGTGACTCCTGTGACCCTAGTGAAAGGGTCGTTCAACCCCCAAAGGGGTCGCTACCCACAGGTTGAGAACCACTGCCCTAGAGTATCTCTCATTGACTGGCAGGGAGGTGGGGGTGGGAGACAGAGATATGGTACGGTGGACAGAGCACTGGGTCTGGAATCAGGAAGACTTGAATTCAAATGTGACTCCGACACATACTAGCTGTGTGACCCTAGGCAAGTCATTTAATATATTTGCCTCAGTTTCTTCTTGTGTAAAATGGGTAAATAATTGCACCTAACTCCAGGCTGTTGTGAGATTCAAATGAGAATAATTGTAAAGGGCTTGGCACAGTGCCTGGAATTTAGTGAGTGCCTTAATATGAATAGTATTGTCACCATCATCATCATTAAAGAATGAACTGAGAGCGTCAAAAAAACCCGTATGCATATATATATATGAATGTACTGTGTATCTTTAAGAACCATTCCCTAAAGGTGAGAAATGCCATAAACTGGTTTTTTGTTGAATTTATATAATTTTTGTATCTGAGGTGATAGTAATCAGTCAGTTGTGATAGGCCTAGATCCTCTCTAAAGACTGGAATTTTGCAGTTCTCTAGAAACCACAATTAAGGTACCATCTGGTGCTTTCTATATGGCATTTGAAAGGCTCTCAGGAGCTGCATCACTCAGATTCTTTGGGAGGCTTTGGTACAAGGCACTGGAGGAACGTACAATACTTAATCCCCCTCAAAAGCCCAAAGACCTTTCAAGAATTGAGTATATGGACAAATGTGCCAAATGTGCCCCACATGATTTGCTGAGGGGGAGGTGAACTACATATGTCCCAAATTTTAAAAAGAGGGGCAACTTCTGCTCTCACTCCTCTGAACTGTAACTCTCTTCATCCCTGGAATTTCCAATCAGGAGTATGTAAGGGACTCCAAAGAAATGGGTTCTAAGGCAGGCACTAATTTAGGGAGGGGGCTGCAGCAGCATTAAGCCCACACAGTGGAGGCACCTATAGATGTTATCTGCCTCCCCAGTACTGCTAGTCTCTGCCATAGTGGAGCCCTCAGGCAAGAGTGGGCAGCAGAAGACCCCAGGAGTAGCTCATTTAGCAGCAGTAAAAGCCCCAGTGGCAGCAGGCAGCAGAATGGGCAATGGGTGCAAACCCCAGAGGTGACAGACTGGGAGATGACATAGATTAAGTAGCATAGGCACTGTCATGGGGAGTGACAAAGGTAGGCACAGCACAGCCTTTGCTTATTGTCATCTGGAATTTAGCTGGGCATTCCTCATTGCTGCTGTATGGTGCCGGTAACCATAAAGCAAACGTTTTCCCAGGGAGATCTTAGAGGAAGAAGAGATGGAGTTGTTGAGAAGTGACTTCCTTGCTGGTAACAATGGGGAGATGAACTATTTGCTCAACCCCTACAGAGGAAGAGTACAGTCTTTAAGGAAAGGCCTCCAAAGTAGTAAAGATCTGGTGTTCTTTCTTCCATGTGGCTCCCAGGGAGGGGTAGGTCCTGACTGATGGGCATGAGAGCACGGAGTGGGAGGTGGTATGGTAAACCCTGGCACTGGAAGAGGCTTTATAATATTGCAAGCAAGGGGATAATGACCTCTTAGCTACCTCACTCCAAATGAATCTGATTCATGATGAGCATCAGTGACCATGCCAGGAGTGCCATTATCCATTCAGTGGCCCTTTGGTTCATGGTGCTGCTCCCATTCAACACCATTTGCTTTGCATAAAGACCAACTGAGAATTGCAAAAATTTGGCATCACTCACCACGTGAAACAGATTGTTGAAATCTGACTCAGTCCTTTGGAAATGGGAAGGGAAAGCCTGGGATTTCTGGTCCATGCTCTTTTATTCTGCCATCACATTGCTTCTTGGTGTTTTGTTGTGGTAGTGATGGTGGTGCCTATGACAGTTGTAGTTGTGGTTACTGTTGTTGTTCTTTCTTTATATTTTGGTATATTTATTTTCCCCTCCAGTGTTACCTATGCCAGGCTAATCACATTGCTAAAATAAAAGTTTTCTAATAACAACTGTGAGACCCTTTAAATGGCAGAAGGTTTTCAAAAAGACCTTTACGACCTGGCCCCCAAGCGGTGGTTTGTCATGGGTGCAACATGTAGTCCACAAAAGTTATGCTCATTTTCCCTAAATAGAATTAAAACTGTCTTTGAGATTTGTGTGGTTCAGAGGGCCAATGCTCTAGCCAGGGGTGGGGAACCTGCAACCTCAAGGCCACATGTGACCCTCTAGGTTTTCAAGTGCCGCTCTCTTTGACTGACACTAAATTTCACAGAACAAATCCCCTTAATAAAAAAGGATTTGTTCTGAAAAACTTGGGCTCAGGCAAAAGACTGCACATAAGGACCTAGAAGGCTATGTGTGGCCTTGAGGCCACAGGATCCCCATCCCTGGTTCAAGCCACTGACATTTCTGGTAGTCCAAGTACAAAAGCCAGTTGATGGGGACGGGCAAGAATAATTCTCTCTCTCTCTCTCTCTCTCTCTCTCTCTCTCTCTCTCAGAATTGACTAGCCAACACCAAGAGCCAAGACAATAGTGTTCAGCTGAGTTAATCCTTCATCCTTGAAAGTATATGCATGCTGTGGCTAACCAGCCTAAGTTCTCCATTTGTTAACTGTAAGATGGTCTAGGAATGTCTCATCCCAATTCTGAACCTGAAGCACCTGACCAGCCTAAATAAGACCCATCCTACAACAAACTGTAAATGCTGGTAACAGGGGCATATCATTGGATTTATTGAACATAACCAAAAGCAATCCGCCTCCAAACAGAGGTTATGAAATGACTAAGACTCATGGGTAACAGTCAATGAACTCAGCCAATGATGTATTGACAAAGAAACATCAAATAAATGACTGTAGACTGATTTGTTTGTAGGAATGGAAGGATTTATAGAGTTAATTCAAGACCAGAGCGTTGCCATCAGAAACTATGAAAGGATCATCTTTGAGCAGTCCAGACTTAGTGGTCAGTGTAGATTATGCAAGGAAATTATAGGAATGGAACTTTGTATTACTGTAGGCTATAAAAATGTAGCCTTACCAAATGTCTAGCAAGACATGTCCTGGCAGCTAGAATTCTATGTCAGAGACTGAATTGGAGAAATTCTTATACTATAAATAAAAATTTCAAAATATACTTGAGAATTCAACCAAATAGCCATATGGGAACTGGACCATAATTGCAGATTAAACAGTTGCCAATAATCAGCCTGATATAACATTAATTCATAAAAGCATAAGATTCTTTGAAGATGGAGATTATCTTAATTATATAGAATGAATGCTTAGCACAGTATGAGGCACATGTTAAGTACTTAACTACATTCATTCATTCAAATACAAGGACATAGAGAAGCTAAAAAATTCTGACTTAAATCGTGTTCTCTCAGAGTTTCATTGAGATCAGTGTAAGCAAATGAAATTGAAGGAAAAGTTTACCATAAATATATAGCATATTCAGATAGCACTCTTCTCAAAATCTAGGGTCACATGCACAATATCTATCATGTAGCACAAAGACCCCAAAGTGACTAGTTAGAGTGTTTTTAGTCACAGCATCCAGACTATGGATGCATAAACATTTTATTAGGGAAATAAAAAAAGATTAAATTGTCTTTGCCTAAGTAGCACATTACGAGACTAATCAGGATTAACAATAATATCATAACAACAAAGATTATAAATTCTGGATTCCAGAACTCCAGGTATATGGAAAGAAAAGCTTTGGAAACACAGGGATTTTGAGAAGATAAAAATTACGTAGGAAAGAAGATGAAAGGTATACCATTCTTGTTTTCCTCTTTCCTGCTGGAGTGGTACTTAAGATGCTTTTATTAAATATGAGCTTACTAAGGAAAAGTTTTATTCAATTACAAAAAGCAGAACATAAAAAAGATGCCAGGATGGTAAA
>JAQQSW010012951.1:0-12421 GCA_028646575.1 Pseudocheirus occidentalis
AGCCCCTTCCTGTTAAGGTGTGAACTACTCCCAAGGAGTTAACTGGAAGTAAGGAGCTAAGCCTTTGAGGTGCTAAGTGCCTTTAGTAGGTGCCAATAGAAAGGGGCATGGAAGATCTTCTGATTTCATTAACATTACAGGGAGGAAGAAGGAATTTAAAGAAATTGCAAAAGAGCTTTCCTATACCTCCTCAATAAGGTATGAAGCAATTTCTTAATTAATGTGAAAGGATTAAATGTCCTTGGCTGTTGGATGAACAAAACTGAAACCACACAGAAAGTAGTCTGTGATTGGCTGAATCAGTAATTCAGCAATGCCTCATGTGTTCATGGTATATGTGTGTATTTATACATGTATATACACACAAAATGTCCGTGTGTTAGTATACAGATATATGTATATGTGTATATGTTTATGTGCATCTCTCTATGTATGTATGTGTATCTAGATAAATACACATTTAGTAGTTGAACAATTTGAGTTTAAGAATGGGAAAGAGTATAAATTATAAGACTAAGGGCTTCCTGTTTTGGAAACTTCTATGTGGATAAGGGGTTTTTCTCCAACACCCCCTCCAGTCCATCACCAGTCATATAAGCTTAGTAAAGAGGTGTATGGTGTATTCAGGGAGAACTAGCAGCTCTTGTGTGAAAGCTTGCCAAGCCCTAAAAGACTTTAGCCTCTGAGGATTTAAAGATATGACTGACCCAAAAGATAATAGAGAGGCATATGGTACTTGCTAGCAGACTGGAGCATATTTCCAAAGATGACCTATGACCAAGAAAGGCCATCAAATATATTGTTGAGGATATGTATATTCAGAGAAAAAGGTGGATAGGTTGTCTAGTAAAAGTGAGAAATTAGATACTGACAGTCAAAGTGCTCCACTGGTACCCACACAAGGTCAAATGATTTCTAGGAAGACCTCTAGTAAAAAGGTCATAAGATGCTGGAAGGGGCCTTAGGAGTTATGTGCATCCTGATGATATGTAAGAAGAATTTAAAGGTGGCAGAAATTAGAAGAATTGCTTGATATTATAGACAAGATTTGAACCAAGCCTTCCTGACTCCAAGTCCACTATTTATATCATATATTTATATTTATATCATATATATATATAGTGTGTGTGTGTGTGTGCGCGCACACACATACAATATACATTACTTCATAGCTCTCTGTGAAGGATTTGTGAAAGAACATGGACAAGAATCAAAAGGGATAAGAATGAACATCCTATATTATAGAATTTTAGAACATAATTCCATGAGCCCCAAGTCAGGAAATTACTTTCAAGTGGATAAGAATGGATCAGGGAAAGATTCATGGAAGAAGTTGTATTTGAGCTGATATTAAAAAAAAGACATAGGAAATGAGGGGAAGGGAGAACATTTGTAGGCATTGGAAGAGTATTCGTATAAGCTCAAAATCTGGAAAGTTCAGGGCATGTTTGTGCCACAAGAAGTCCAATTTAGCTGTGATGTACAGTTAATGGAGAAGGGTTGTATTAGATAAGGACGGGAAGGTATCACTTACTAAACAGGGTATCCATAAAGTCTTAGTGAAGCTTTAATGTTAACAGCTTAAAACTGCACTAAAACTTATGATATCCTTTACAGGTCTATGAAAGCCTGACAATTAAGTTTGGAATTTTCCTAGTAGATAATGGAAAGTATTGAAGATTTTAGAATGGAGGTGGGCCATTACTAGATTTATGCAAAAGAAGACCTGTAATAGGAAAGATTCATTTCAGAGGGAATAAAGAATGGCCATTCATACCTTCCTAAGATGGTGGGCGTTTTATTCCTCTTCATTCCAATTTGTAGCATCAACAGCTAAAGCATGGGGGACACAATGGTCAGATGATGCTCATTTATATTTGTTTAGATAGAATCACAGGTTTAGAGATGGAAGAGCCCTTACAGGCTCTTCCAGTCCAAACTCCTCTTTTTACAGATGAGGAAATTGAGGACCAGGAAAGTAAAGTGCCTTCTCTAGGATCACACAGTTCTCAGTGTCTGGGGCAGAAAGGCAAGCTTCTACATATTAAATTCTATTTCCAACCCTGAATAAATAAGCAACACTCATCCCCTCCCTCTTCTCATTCCCACTCCTCATTCTGTCTTTTCAAAGTACAGTGTGCATGGTCTGGTCAGTGTATGGTACAACATGGAACTGACAAGTTAACCAAATTCATTTAATGCAAATAGCAGCATTGACATGAGTAACAGATTTCAATACATTAAAAAATCTGGGAATTCTTTTCACTGATATAGATCCCAACTCATATTTGTCTTTTCATTCTAAGTGACTGTCTGTACTCTTTAATCTATCATTTTACTATATTAGTCTTCAGGTAAAGAGTTCTGAAAGAAATCCGCATTCCAAAAGAAAACAAAAACAACTAAAGCTGTTAGCTTTCCTCTTCTGCTGCTGCCCCTAGGCTTAGCACTCTACAGACACCTCCAGGCCACTTTCCCCCAATAAATGAATAAGTGGATAAATGAATGAATGAACGAACTTTAAAACAAAACAAAACAAAAAAACATTCCCAGTGAAAGGTGAACGGGCCTAAAGAAGGACCACCACCCCATCTCTGGAGAGGGTGCTAGGCTCGACTTCCAGGGCAAAAAGAGGGGACCTTTGGGTGGTGCTGCCCACCCCACATGCTCGGCCCCCATGCGTCTGCCTTCCATCTTCCTCTGGTATTGCTTGTCTGTCCGAGTCCCTGTGTGTTGTCCTTGTTTTCTCTAGTATGTGCCTCCACATATCTGCCTAGGGCCCAGAACTCATACAGGGGAAATTAAGTTGGAAAGCAAGGTTATCATATTTGCACTTGGGGCACAGACAATTACCCATAATCCCAACGGATTTAGTTTAAAGCAGGAAAGGATGGTAGAATGATTTCAAGTAGCACTGGCCAGTCTATGCCAAAATATGCCTGGCCAAAATATGCCTGGCACATATAATGGGCACTTAGGAAATGCTTGTTCCATCCCTTGCTGCAGGAAAGAGCAGGAGACTGAGGCCCAACTTCATAGTAACTTCACATGTAGTGCTCTAGTACTTTAAAACCCATGTCCTATCAAAACAAACAAACAAACAAACAAAAACCCTTCTCCCTTTAGAATTTAATGCATTACTTTGAAGACAATGAGAGATTAATACTTAAATATGCATGTGTATATATATTTAATGCATGGACGGGGGTTATGTAATTCAGTAATTCATCATTCATCAAGAGCTTTCCTTACAATAAATCCGTTGTATAGCCAGAGAAAGAATTATTATATACTTTGTAGAGGAAGAAACTGAGTCTCAAAGACATGAACTTCAAGACTTACATAAGTGAGCCAAATGTAAATAGATACAAAAAAACCACATCTGGTTCCAGCTCCAGGTCTCTCTCCAGTACTCCACAGTGTCTGTCTATGATCCATGAAGAATTGTGATTAAGGAGGTAACCAGATATTCTCTACTAGGAAAATATATAACTAATTTCCAGTATGAGGAGGAAGAATGTTAGACTGAAGAGATCACTATCTCTAGAGACAGATCCTATGTTCAAATGTCACCTCTGAAGCTTCCTACTTGTATGACCTTGGGCAAGGTACTAACCTCCCTGGGCCTTAGTTTACTAATCTATAAAATAAGGGGCATAGACTAGATGGGCTTGGAAGAACCTTCTAACTATAGATCTATGAGCCTATGAAAAAAATTAGAATAGACATAAAGAAGCAGTTTCAGAAAATGATAATTGTCAATTCTGGGAGAGTTTTCTAAAAAAATGATAATGAGATATTAAATAGATTCTGTTCTGTTTATGGCAGATTAGATATAGTCCTCTCTAGAGGTGACTTTTGTAGATATTTTCTAGTATTAGGAATATATAAATTCACAGGATTTCAAATTCAGAAGCAAGGACTTACAGGCTTTGACTGGGTCTTTATGTGATACAGTACACTGGGCAAATCAAATAGGACAGTTAACTGTCATAAAAGGAAAGAGGTAGAAAATTATTAGAGAAGGATGAATATGGGGTTGATCTGGTTTCTTCAGTTATTTGAAACTTTTTCAAATAATTTAAAGTCAATAGATCTGCAAATGTCTTTGGCTAAACATTGTTCGTTAGCATGTGTTTTTATACTACATTGGTTAAAAAGAATTGGATGTTTATGATTTGTATTTGCTTAATTTGAAATCACCTTGATGCTAGTTTTCTGTCTCTTCACAGTGATTATACTGAATCACCTTTTAAACCAATTTAATATCAATCCATTTTGTACCTTCAGAGGGAATATTGTTGCCAAATATTAAATTCAAAATGATTCAAAACTCTCAACCCACAATTAGATCGTTGCTCCAGTGAAAGAAACTCTTCCATTCCTGGGGTGGGGATGGGGGAGAAGAAACAATAAAGAAAATCATGTACCCAGCTGCTTCCAGGTTTCTCAGTCTTGAAACTTTCATAAAGAAGAAATTGGTTTAAGCAGCAGCAATTGCTACAAATAAAAGGAAACACAGTAAGATGTCATTTACATTTGATGACTTCTACTGCAAAACTCCAAGGTAGCATCCTTTGACTTTAGACCTTGAACATAAGGAGAATGTGTATTAAAACCAGATTAGAAAGAACTATTACAATTAGAGACTGATTAGGAAATGCCTGACTCCCCAGATGTAAGGCTTCTACTAAATACCAACATTTTCATTTCAGCAATAGTCATACCATCAATGCTACTACTGGGATTTCCATTTTAAAGTTCCATTTTTCCAAAGGCTAGCCAATTTTTCTCATTCCATTTAGATAAACAGAAGTTTGCAAAAAGATCAAAAACAAAACAAAACAAACTTTTCACATAATTTAATCATCATAAACAAGAATTACTATAGGAAATGATTGCATCAGATGGAGTGGTTTGCTTTTATTTTTTAAAATTCAAATCTACAGTCCTTTTATTTTATTTGCTTAGCAACTGGTAGGCCAGAAGCAAGGGAAAATTAATTCAATCACATATTTAAAAGTTTATACTGAGGTTAAGGTGAGAAGAGCCTTCTCTTGAATATGTGGATGTTATTCACCGTATGTGTAAAACAGCTATGTAACCCCGAGAAAATTATTTAACTACTCTCTGCCTCAGTTTCCTTATCTATAAAATGGGCATAATAATAGCATTAGTGCCAGGGTTACTGAGAGGATAAAGTGATATCATATTTATAAAGTATTAGACAATTGCTAGCTGGTATCATTATCCATGATTTACATCATATTGAAACATTTCATGATTCATTGCTTTAGTTATAATTTTAGTTTATGTGGATTAAATGACTTCCTTTATGGACCACTGAAGTCTAATCCTTTCACTCATTAATTATCTCTATGCTTAAAGGCAGCATTTGTGAACCCCCTAAGTCTTCTTTTCTCTGGAATAAATATTCCCAGTTCCTTTAGCTCATTCCCATGTGGCATTGTCTTCAGTGTCTTTACAATGCTAGCTGCTCTTTTCCAGAACCTCTTCAATGTATTGTTTTTCTTCTGAAAATATCACACCCAGATCTAAACACAAAATGCTGAGTATGGTGTCAGTGGGGCAGAATACGATTGGACTGAAGTGGTGATTAAAAAGGTTTTAGTGATACATTTTCTAGGTAATTTAATGATTTTATTAATAATAATGCCAGCATTTTAATGAAAGGATGGTCATTTGTCTATGTCTCTTTTATACAAAAGAAAATCCTGGTGGAGGCCATCTCCAACCTGCCTGTCACTGGACCCAGCTGTCTCAGGAGGAGAGAGTGAGGGTGGTGACTTTGCACAGTCCTTCCTCAAGTCAACATATCACCTTGAAACTATCATTGGCCCTCTTCAGGAAGAAAGGACAAACAACAAAAGCAATCCATTAATGACTCCTAATTCAGTAGTCAACTAATTCTTAATTAACCTAACAGTTCTGTTATAGAATTCTTTTTTTTTCACAAGCATAAAACGTGAGAGATTTTGTCAAATGCTTTGCTATACTATGTGTAAACTATATCTATGCCATCACTCTGGTGATCAGTTGACTACCAGTCTACTGAACTTATCCAAAAAATAAATAAAGGAAAAGAAGAAAGAGAAGGAGGAGGTGGGCAAGGAGGACAAGGAGGACAAAATGGATGAGGAGGAGGAGAAGGAGAAATGAAAAGAAAGAAATGAATTAGTTTTATTTTAAAATGTCATAAGGGATTCTTTCTGGCTCTCCCTGTAACTACTTCCTTTTCTAGATATTTCACAAAATAATACATTTTGTACTTTATAAGGAGTTGAAGTCAAGATTATTGGCTTAGAGTTTTCAGACTCTATTCTTTTCTCTTATTAGGACCCTGACCATTCTCCAATCCTCCTGTAATTCTGTTCCCCATGAAAATGATAAAACAACAACAATTATAACAATGTTCATTCACAATGGTTTTAGCAATCGCATATACCAAGTATTTTGATAACTGGGGATATAGTTCATTTGCACTAAGTAAACTGAATTCATCAGAAGCAACTAAGTTTCCCCCCACCCAAGTCTGCCAGAAACAATTTTACTGATTTTAAGATCAATCTATATCCCAGTCATTTTTAGAGTACAGAAGATGTCTGAATTGATGTAACCCTTTCCTCATCCCCCTCCCCTACATGACTCTGCCTTGAAACATTTCAAGGGAACATTTCTTGGGAATCTTGAATGAGACAAAGATCATAATATGCTCAAATACAATTTTGAGTTTGGTGAATAGCATCCATTCAATTCTTTCCTAAACCATGTCTCCTTAAGTGTAGTTTTCTCTGACTGGTATCTTAACCTTCAATTAAAAAAAAAAAGAGACACTATTCATGGGTAGGTCAGGCCACCAATAACATCAGAGATTGGGGAAGCAATTATCTTATGTAGACAAGAGTAAGCTTTTGTTATCACCCTTACTCTATTTCAAAGGAAGATCTTAGCAGCTAGGACTAGGCTACACAATCCTTTCACATCTTTTTTTCTTTTTTAATAATGTTTCCCCACTTATATGTAAAACAATTGTTAACATTTTAAAAAATTTTGATTTCCAAATTCTTTCAATCCCTTCCTCAACCCCTCCCCAAGATAGTAACCAATTTGATATGGTTTATATATGTGCAATCATGGAAAGCACATTTCCGTATTAATCATGTGAAAGAAAATACAACCCCTAAAATAGCATAAAAAGCATAAAGTGAAAAATAGTATGCTTCAATCTATATTCAGATGTGATCAGTTCTTTTTCTGGAGGTGGATAGTATTTCTTATCATTAAGTCCTTCGAAATAATCGTATTGGATATCCTCTTGGATAATTGTATTGCTGAGAATAACTAAGTCATTCACAACTGGTCATCTTACAATATTGCTGTTGTTGTACACTTGTTTCTGCTCACTTCACTTTGCATCAGTTTCTGTAAGTTCTTCTAGGGTTTTTTTTCTTCTGAAATTAGCCTGCTCACCACTTCCTTTCTATTACTATTACCATAACTCATTTAGTCAATCTCCAATTGTCATTTTAGTCAATCTCTCAATTTCCAATTCTTTGTCACCACAAAAAGAGCTGCTATAAATATCTTTATACAAATAGGTCTTTTTCCCTTTTAAATTTTTAACCTCTTTGGGATATAGAACTAATACCAATATTATTTGGTCAAAGGGTATGCACAGTTTTATAGCCCTTTGTGCATAGTTCCTAAGAGTTGTTATAATTTGCATTTCTCTAATAAATAGTGATTTAGAGAATGTTTTTCATACAATTATAGAAAGCTTTGATTTCTTTGTCTGAAAATTGCCTATTCATATCCTTAGCCCATTGGGGATTGACTTGTACTCTTATAATTCAAATCATTTCTCTATATGTTTGAGAAATAAAACCTTTATCAGAGATACTTATTGTAAAAGAAAAATTCCCAACTTTCTGCTTTACTTCTAATCTTGGTTGCATTGATTTTGTTTTATATTAAATGTAGTCAAAATTAGTCATTTTGTACCTCATAATGTTCTCCATCTCTCTTGTTTGTTCACAAATTCTTCTCTTATCCAAAGATCTGACAAATAAATTATCCCATGATCCCCTAATTTGTTTATGGTATCACCTTGTAAAATGAGGGAAAATAAGACCTGGATTCCTCTTTCTTTATAGGGGAAAAAACACTAGAGGGTACACAGGCCAGCACTATGGGACTCAAGCACCTCTTTCCCATGGGAAGAAATCCAGAGGGAGATAGTGCCTATGAAAATCAAGTGATATTTTTAAAGTTGGTATCACATGATCATGTGGAAGAAACAGCCTAATACTGAACAGTTCAGCTAAGGAAAAGCAAGAAAAGGCTTATATAATTTTTGAATGAAAGAAGATGGGAGGTAGAAAAAGGGATCCTGAAGCAGGAAATAGGCTCATAGGAGGAGAGAGCTGGGCATGCTGTGGGTAGAGGGAGGAATGAAGGGAGGGCAGTGCCAGGAACAAGGTCTAGACACAAAAGACCAAGACTTCTAGGCACAAGAATGCTGACTCTTGCATTCATTAAACATAAAATATTATTGGTACATTGAACATAAACATGAAAAAATATGAAGACGCAGAGTCTAGATAGTCCAAGGCCTGGACATAAACAAGATAACCAGGATGTTTCTGAGAGTCCCAAGGCTAGTAGATAGCTCAGGGATCCCCAAGGCTGGTGTGAGTTAGAACAGCTTCATGGTTACTGATTTCTGCACTTTCATCTGGGTTATTCTCAGTCACTACAAAAGATTATTGATATGTTAAGCCATTCTGTACTTTAGTTGGTTTAGTCGGTCCCACAGAGTTCTCAGTTGCCTGGATAATTGGGGAGATCAAGCAAATCAAGGTAGTAATTATATTCATTTACACAATCATTTTATGTCTAAATCATATCATATTTTGATCTTATGTTGGTATTCAGTGTTAATCTTGGTATTCAGTGTTGGTCTATACATAGTTTCTGTCAAAATGATTTCTAGTTTCCCAAGCAGTTTTTGTCACATAGTTAATCCTTGTCCAAAAAGCTTGGTGTTTGGAGTTTATCAAACATTAGATTACTATGATCATTTACTACTGTGTATTGTGTATTCTGACAACTGCAAAACCCCCAGCAATTTGGGACATAGCTCTCTCCACTCTGGAAGCAGAGTTCTACCACTGCAAAGAGATCAAAAGTCAAGTAATTGACTGGCAAGATGAGCAAGGAGAGAAAGCACAATAGGACCACGGAATCTTTTTTGGGGGACAAAAGGGATTGGAACATGGAACCAGAAGAATTCAACAAAGTTGAAATTCCTGCATTAAAAAGTGCCAAGATAAATATGAACTGATTATAGGCCATGGAGGAGCTCAAGAAGGATTTTGAAAATCAAGTAAGAGAAGTGGAGGAAAAATTGGGAAGAGAAATGAGAATGATGTGAGAAAATCATGAAAAATGAGTCAACAGCCTGCTAAAGGAGACCCCTCCCCAAATACTGAAGAAAATGACACCTTAAAAATAAACTAATTCAAATGGCAAAAGAGGCCCAAAAAGCCAAGGAGGAGAAGAATGCCTTATAAAGCCTAAATGTCTAGATGGAAAAGGAATTTCAAAAACTCTCTGAAGATAATAATTCCTTCAAAATTAGATTGGAGGAAATGGAAGCTAATGACTTTATGAGAAATAAAGATATTATAAAACATATTCAAACAAATGAAAAAATAGAAGGCAACGTGAAATAGCTTATTGAAAAAGACACTGACCTGGAAAATAGATCCGGGAGAGATAATTTAAAAATTATTGGACTACTTGAAAGCCATGATCAAAAAAAGAGCCTAGAAATCATCCTTCAAGAAATCCTTAAGGAAAATTGCCCTGATATTCTAGAACCAGAGGGAAAAATCAAAACTGAAAGAATTCACCAATCACCTCTTGAAAAAGATGCAGAAAGGAAAACTCCTAGGAATATCATAGCCAAATTCCAGAGTTCCTAGACCAAGGAGAAATATTGCAGGCAGTCAGGAAGAAACAATTTGAGTATTGTGCAAACACGATCAGGATAACACAAGACCTAGCAGCTTCTACACTGATGAATCAAAGGGCTTGGAATATGATCTTCTGGAGGTCAAACCACCTAGGATTAAAACCAAGAATCACCTATTGTAATGCTACTTAATTTAAATTTGAAGACACCTTTTTGTTCTGGCAAGTAAGCAGGTATTTATCCCTTAGTACCTAATCTAGCCTCTGTGAAAGAAACAGAAAGTATGAACCCCTCTCCCTGATGTAACAGGAAGGGGTTGGATGAAACAAGAAGTAGCTAAGACTTTGTATATATAAGAAAAGCTGCAGAGAGGCACAGTCAGAATTTCCTGAGAACTTGTGGTGGTGGAGCTTCTTCTGAACAGGAGCCTAGGAGGCCAGGAGGCCAGGAACCCAGTAGCCCAAGAATCAAGGTGACAGAGGAGCCAAGGAGAGCAGAAGACTGAAGAAGCAGAAGACTGACGAAGCATGACTAGTATGCTGAGACTTTGTCTGTTTGTGGCTTGGCTGCACCTTGAATTCTCAGGAACAGAAATTGTGAAGGATTTGAGATGGACTGGACCCTGTGAACTCCAGTGTCGAGAAGGACCTACCCAGAATGCTGGACAAGGAACTGGAAGCTGTCTGCCATTGAACCCAGGTGATTCCAGTTAGAATCTTGGACCATGGAAGAGGATGCAGGGAATCTGAGAACCAGCCCCAAGTCAAGATGAAGAAAAGACCCCTCCTTGGGTTTTGAATGCTGTGATGATAATGTGGTTTACTAGTGAACTAGGGGTAGGGTGTTTGTGTATTTTCTAATGATTATACTTAGTGATTAATGATACTTAGTAACTGATTGCTAAATAAGTGACTTATTGAGTTAACCTAGTTGCCCCCTGAATGGAAGACTGACTATTGGACTCTGAGATGACTGAATAACTGAGTAAGGAGGCAAACCTCTTTAGGGATACCAGATACTCGTTCTTTGTTCTAAATATTGTGACCCCTGGTGAAAACTATGTGGCCATTTTAACGATAAGCTGTTGAGAATAGTATATTGTGATTTTCTGTGATAAGTTGTAATATTGTGAATGCTGTACCTTGATTTTCAGGAAATGTTTTGCTTTGATTTGTTATGGAATAAATAGAGTGTTCATTATACTGTGTAATCAGAGCCTTAAAAGCTGTTCACAGTAGCATTCTTTTGGAAAGCTGCTCATGCACAGCTTTACTTTTACCCAGCAAAACAGTATAATGCTTCAGGGGAAAATATGATCATTCAATGAAACAGAGGACTTTCAAGTATTCTTGATGAAAAAACAGAGCTGAACAGAAAATCTGACTTTCAAATACAAGGAGCAAGAGAAGCATGTGAAGGTAAACAGGAAAAAGACAACATAAGTAATTTATTAAAGTTGAACTATTTACATTCCTACATGGAAAAATGATCATTGTAACTCATAAGACTTTTCCCAGTATGAGGACAGTTGAAAGGAATATATATACGTATACATACATACATATACATATGTATGAGAGGGTATATGTGTATATAAATACATATGTGAGCATGTGTATATGTGTGTACATGTATACACAGAAAGATAGCACAGGATTGGCTGAATAGGAAGGGATGATATCTAAAAAAATAAAGTTATGAAGGGAGAGAGGATTATATTGAGATAAGGAGAAAGGGAGTGATCAAATAGGGTAAATTATCTCATATAAAAGAGGCAAGAGAAAACCATTACAATGGAGGGGAAGAGCAGGAATGTGAAAGGGAATGGGTCAAGCTTACTCTCATTGAATTTGGTTTGAGAAGGGGATAGCATACACACTCAATTCGGTATTTTATTCTACAGGAAAGTAGAGAGGAAGGGGATAAAAGGGGGGATGACAGAAAAGAGGCCAGATTAGGGGGGATAGTTAGAAGTAAACACTTTTGAAAAGGGACAGGGTCAAAGAAGAAAATAGAATAAGTGGGCTCAGGATAGGATGGAAGGAAATATAGTTAGTCTTTCACAGTATTACTATGGAAACGTTTTGCATAACTACACATGTACAACCTATATTGAATTGATTATCTTCCCAGCGGGGGGTGGGTAAGGAGGGAAGAAAGGAAAGAATCTAGAAATCAAAGTTTTAAAAACAAATGTTAATTTTTTTTACATGCAAGTGGGAAATAAGATATATAGGCATTGGGGTATAGAAATCCATCTTGCTCTACTAGAAAGTTAGAGGGACATAGGTGAGGATATAAGAGAGAGCAGATTGGGGAAGGGATATTCAGTAGGCTTGCTATCTTGGGTTGGGGGGGAGGGTACAGATGGTGAGAAAATTTGTAACTCAAAATCTTGTGGAAATGGATGTTGAAAACTAAAAA
>JAQQSW010012952.1:0-12421 GCA_028646575.1 Pseudocheirus occidentalis
TTTAAAAAAAAGCTTTTTATTTTTATTTATTTTTAATATTTTTTTGAAAGGGCACTTCTTAAGGAGAAGTTACAACAAAGAAGGAGACAAGGGAAGATGATAAAGAGGGAATTTTGATAGAGTACAAAAGAGGAGAGAGACTCAAGAATTGTCTCTATTTTCCCAGTGAAGTAGAAGGAAAGGTCCCCTGCTAGGAGATAAGTAAATGAAGTAATAAAGGAAATTAGAGGAGATAGAAAAAGTTAGGAATAGCTACTATGAAGATTATGATAATTAATCAAGTAGGAGTAAAATAATTTCCTTATAGCCACGGTAACCAGTTGAGATTAGATACTGCTATTTGTAAGAGTACCTATAGGTCATGATTGGTTGACTTTTTCTAGGATCATTTTATTGTACTCAGGTAAATGGAGAATGTGGTAGATAAGTTATGTAAGGAGTAAGGGATTCAGGTAGCTTATAGTATATGCATATCCATCACCAGTCTTTATGATTTAAGGTTTTATAGAGAGCATCATGAAACTACGTCCAGAGCTTCTCCAAATATCTTCTTCAGTGATGGCTTCCAAATCTTTCTATAGAGGATTCTTTTTGCGTTCTTTCTGAGTATTCCTATGCATAATTTTTGAGTTTTCATTGAGTAGATTTCAAGCTTTTGAGTTTGTTTTCAGTCTAGGGCCTAAATGTTACTATTTTGTAAGACACATTAGTTAAGTTTCATTGGCACAATTTATCTAAGTTCATTTTTTTTTGCCCTTGATAATTAATTCCCAGTCCTCACTGTTTTTCCTCCATTTCTTAACCCTCATTTCCATTAAGCTTCTAGAAGTATGTTTTGAATCTTTTTTTTTCATTTCTCCAAATTACAGAGGACAATTTAGAAACACTTCTCTAAATATAACAAAACATTACTCAGTATTCTTTTTATAACTGGAATGAGGCATACAAAAGGTGTGACAGTTGCCATTGAGTAGCATTCTCAACACTGTTTATTCATTCCACAATTAATTTTTAAGTGCCCTACTGTGTGCAAAGCAAGTGTCTGTGATTGACTTGTGTATGTTACTTTTCAAAATCATTGCTCTATTTAAGTGTCACCATCATTATTGTTGTTATACTAATTATGTGCTCATTTTAAAAAATGAATCCACGTACTATATTTTGAGACCAGGTAAGGACTATTACAATGAAACAAATTTTATTTTGGACTCCTTGACTAGGTTTATTTGTTACAGGTATCATATTTTCCCCCTTTTATTTGAGAGGAAGAGGATTTGGGAAGGAAGAACCTAAAAATAGTATTGCCCAAAAGGGGAGAAAACAAAGCAAAGTGAGTCATAGAAGAATCTTTAAAAACACACAGAAGAAAAGAGAAAGAAGGGAGAGAACACAAACAAGTAAGACAGATTTGAAAGTAATGTTGCATCTATTCTTTCTTTAAAAAAGGTCCTAATAGAGTTTAATGCTTTCACATATAAAAAATTAAAAAAAATTAAGAGTGTAGATTTATTTTTGGCATGACAAACCAATATTAACATTTCACAATAATGTAATTTATAAATTAACTGTTTGTATTATTTGTAGGGTTTCTATTAGATATCATTTGCCTTGATGAAGTGTTAGTACTAGCCTAGCCACGTTCTAGTATAGTAAAGAATTCACAGACATGACTTTTTTTTTACTGTCAACAATAACTAATAAGAGCTAACATTTATAAAGTGTTTAGTATGTGTCAGGCACTATACTAAGAACTTTACAATTATTACTTCATTGGATCATTTAATCATCTCACTTGAATAAAAGTAACTCACTCTTACATGGCACTTCTCCATCACAAAAGCCTAATTTGATTCTAATAGCAACAATATAAAATACAGATAAGAGTATCTCCATTTTACAACTGTGCAAACTGTGAATGAAAAAATATTAAATGAATTGCTCAAGGCCTTACTAGTAAATGGTGGAGCCAGGGTTGAAACCTAAGCACGACTTCCTGGGTTTATTATAGTTTTGTTTCATATGAAGACTGAGATGGAAGCAATGAATTTTGTGTACAATGTCTCATCATCAACCTCATTAGGCTGATGTATTACTCATTCATAGATCTAGAGCTGGATAGAACCCCCCTTGGTACCTAGGTAATTTTACAGAGGAGGAAACTGAGTCCCAGGGAGGTTAAGTGATTTATTCAAAGTCATATATCTTCCAACTCCAGAGCCATGGTTCTTTTAGATGTATTATATTGCCTCTGCTGATGGCACAAAATCCAACCTACTTGTGCCTCTGTTTTCTTAATTTGAAAATGGTATGTTTGAGGGCATTTAGTTGCATTAGGTAGATGGCCCTAAACTTTATTTTTAGTCATCTTTACATCTTTACAATAATAGTTCTTACCTCATTGGTGGTTTGGAGGGCCAGTTGAGATGATGTATATAATATGCGTTGCAAATCTCAAAGTGCTATATAAATGTGAATTATTATTATTAATAAGTATTTGTTGAATTAAAACTTAAATATTCCATAAAATTTTCCTGAATCACATCCTTCATTAGTAGAAAACAAATACAGAAATACCAAAATCTGACTTTATTTTTATAACTGATATTGTCTAGTGAAAAAGTCTGTAGCTTCACAATTATATTTATTTTATTGTTTAACTACTATGTGTCTATGTGTTATGTTTTTAACATTTTAATTAATTTAACTTATAACATTACATATATATATATAGGAAAGGGGAAGGAACACTGATGCTGGCATCTAGGGTACTGGGTCTAATCTTACCTCTGATGCCTCCTACTTGCGCAACCTTGGAAAAGTCACTTAACTCTCCTGGATTTCAATTTCCTCACCTGAAAAATGAGAAGGTTTGGCTAGATCGTTTCTGAGTTTCCTATTAGCTCAAGGATCTTAGATACTGGGTATTATGCCATGACTTGGAATTTATAATAAATGCATTTCAGGAGATTAGGGACCAAGTGTCTATAGCTGCATCTGCTGTGGAAAGTGTTAAGCAATGTAAAATTGATGAAGAGGTGCTAAGGTTAGGACCAAAGGATCTAGGTCCACATTTTGCTTCTGCTGCTTATTTTGGAGAATTCTCCTGTTTTTTTCCTTCGTTAAATGAAGGGGTTGAACTAGCTAAGCCCTCTGGTCTCTTTGTGCTTTCACTCCTATGTCCATTACAGGCCAATGTTTCTTGTCTTCTTTGTCTCTGTTCAGTATGTCCTCTATCTGTGTGTATCCAGTTTTCTTTGTATGATCAGCTGCCATCTATTCTGTTGATAGGAACAGATTTTTGAGCCAAAATTTGACATGATGTCTGTGGTATCCCTCATCATTTAAAAATAACAACAACAACAACAACAACAACAACAACAACAACAACAGCAACAACAATACAACACTACTGCCAACAGCACTAAAAGTATACTGAAAAATAAAATAAATGTGTGCTTTTAGACCCAAAGGAAAATTGTTCTTGTTTATAACCCAATGTAAGATACAATTTTCTTTCTGGAAATATCATTAACAATGTACTATACTGATCATCTGGCTTGAGAAATTCTTGTGTTATTTTGGAACCAGTTGCTGGTGAGTCAGAACTTATTGGACATTCAAACTGTGGTTAAGTGGTAATCAGGTTAGGAAATTCTGTTCCCATTAACTCTCCCTTTCTTAGCCCTAGACTCCTCCCCACTAAACTGTTTTTTTGGTTAGTCATGCTTATGGTCTCTTCTGGGTTTTAGTGGGACCAAAAGTGGAAGCAGCGAAATACCCTAAAGAAGGACTGTTCTTGCTTTATTTCCAGCTCAGCTAAAAACAGGAAGTACTGGAAATTTCGTGGAAAAGCCCACTTTTGTGATATTTCCAATCCAGAGAGGTTTGGATCAACTTTGAATGGCATCTGAACTTTTGGCCACTCACCTACAGCAAACCACCAAAACTTTAGGATTCTAGCACCTATGACAAGTCCTTCCTTAAGGGTGGAAACTGCTCAATTTAGACAATTGTGGCACTTAACACTCAAGTTCCTTTTTGTAAAATAATTTAATTTTACTAAGTACTTGCATTCCAAAGATGCATGGGAAAATATAATTAGATAGTTCAGATGAACCAATGACTTATTCACCATAACACTAAGTATAAATCTAGGCAGTTTCCAATCTTAATTATTTCATGCATACTTCATAATGAACTTAGAATGTGACTATCAGTATGAGACTTCATGGTGTTTCTTGGAGGAATTTATAATTTAAAATAAAACCAGAACCAGAAATTCCTGGTAAGGCAAAACAGTCAAATGACTGGTTTATGCTAGGCAATGCTAAGCCATAAAAGTACGAATTGCAATCATGTCTTCAAGATCAATTAACTGAAATTGTTATTCCAGAAGGCTGAAGATGTTATGAGAGGACTTTTTACAGAAAAATATTAAAAGCTCTTTCTTGGTCCCTCAGAATTAAAATCCAATTAATATTAAGCTATATGATCTTGGGTAACTCACCTAACTTTTCTGGGCTTCAGTTTCTAAATCTATAAAATGAGGAGGTTGGTCTTAATGTCTTCTGAGGTTTCTCCTGACTCTATATTTGTTATACTTTGTGTATAACATGAGTGGTAGGAATGGCAATTGTGTGCCTTTGCCACATGCTATAGCTAAGCAGATGCCAAAAGAAATTCAGAATTGTTTTAATTTGTATTGCTCCAATCAAAAGTGAGAGCATTTTTTTCAAATGGTTATAGATCACTTTGATTACTTCATCTGAAAACTGTTCATACCCCTTGATGAATTATCAACTGGGAAATGGCTCCTATTTTTATAAATTTGACTCAGTTGTCTGAGAAATGAGACCTTTTATCAGAGAAACTTGCTTCAATTTTTTTTCACAATTATGGTAACTAGATGTATTTCCCTCCATCCTATTTGCCTCTCTCTCTCTCTCTCTGTCTCTCTCTCTCTCTGTCTCTCTGTCTCTCTCTCTCTCCTTTCATGCTATCTCTTAAAAGTGCTTTACTTCTGACTACCTCATCTGCCAACCATCCCTCACTTCTCCCCTCTTCCTTCTTTTATCCCCTCTCCACTTACTTTCCCGTAGGGTAAGATAAATTTCTATACCCAATTGAGTGTGTATGTTGTTCCCTTTTTGAGCCAATTCTGATGAGAGGAAGATTCACTCATTCCCCTCCTCCCATCTTTTGCTCCACTATAAAAGCTTTTTCTTGCCTCTTTTATGTGAGATATTTTGCCCCATTCTGCCTCTCCATTTCCCTTTCTCCCAATGCATTCCTCTTTCTCACCCCTTAATTTTAATTTTTTATGTACCATCCCTTCATATTCAACTCACACCTGTCCCCTCAGTCTATATATGCTCCTAAATGCCCTGATAATGAGAAAGTTTTTATGAGTTGCAACATCTTCCCATGTAGGAATGTAAGGAGTTTAACTTTATTAAATCACTTATGATTTTCCTTTTCTATTTACCTTTTTATGCTTTTCTTGAGTCTTGTATTTGGAAGTCAAATTTTCTATTCAGCTTTGGTCTTTTCATCAAGAATGCTTGAAAGTCCTCTATTTCATTGAATGTCTGTTTTCTCTCTGAAGAATTATATTCAGTTTTGTTCAGTAGGTGATTCTAGGTTGTAATCCTAACTCTTTTGCTCTCCAGAATATCATGTTCCAAGCCCTCTAATTCTTTAATGTAGAGGCTGCTAAATCTTGTGCTATCCTGACTATGGCAGCACAATATCTTGTTTTTTTTTTCTGGCTGCTTGCAATATTCTCCCCTTGATCTGGGCACTCTGGAATTTGGCTGTAATATTCCTGGAAGTTTCCATTTTGGTGATGTGATTGGTGGATTCTTTTAGGAGTTGACTGATGGGTTCTTTCCATTTCTATTTTACTTTCTAGAACATCAGGGCATTTTTTTAATCATGGCTTTCAGGTAATCTAATAATTTTACATTCTCTCTCCTGGTTCTATTTTCCAGTTTAGTTGATTTTCCAATGAGATATTTCATGTTGACTTCTATTTTTTTTCATTCTTTTGGTTTTGTTTTATTGTTTCTTGATTTTTCATAAAGTTAATAGCTTTCACTTGCTCAATTCTAATTTTTTAAGGAATTACTTTCCTTCCATGAGCTTTCATACCTCCTTTTCCATTTGGCCAATTCTGCTTTTCAAGGCAGTCTTCTCACTGACTTCTTGTACCTCTTTTACCAGTTGGTCTAGTCTGCTTTTTAAGGTGTTATTTTCTTCAGTATTCTTTTGTTTCTTTTACTAAGCCATTGACTTGTTTTTCATGATTTTCTTGCATCATTCTCGTTTCTCTTCCAAATTTTTCTTTTACCTCTCTTTCTTGATTTTCAAAATCCTTTTTGAACTTTTCCATGGTGTGAGACCAATTGATATTTTTCTTGGAGTCATTGGAAGTTGGAACTTTGACTTTGTTATCTTCTTCTGAGTGTGTGTTTTTATTTTCCTTGTCACTATAGTAACTTTCTTTGGTTGATTTTTTTTTCTGTTGTTTGCTTATTTTCCAGTCTATTTCTTGACTTTTAGCTGTTTGTTAAGTTAGAACTCTGCTTCCAGGGTAGAAGGTGTGTTGTCCCCTGCTTCAGGGATTTTGTGCAGCTGTTTTCAGAAATACTGCTAGGGACTTGTAAGTTTTTAGTTCTTCCAAGGTAGCACAAGCTAAGGAGAGGTGTGTTTACTACTCTTTTGGTCTATGAGTGACCTCAAGCATTCCTTTCTGCCTTGGAACTGTGAAGAGGGTCCCCCCTTCACTGCTGCAGCAAGTTCTTGTGTGCTAGTAGCTCCTTCTTGCCCTGTGACTGCCATCAAGGACTGTAACACAGATCTGAGCATGGATAAAGCAACAGAGTCTTGCCCCCAGTGCCAGTAAAGAGATCCATGTAATATCCTGATCAGCTATTTGACCCCCTTACCATCTGTGGGTGGAGAGCTCTGGAAGCCACTGGAAGTGGAATCTGCCACTGCTGATTCTGTGACTCCTAAGGCATGCTCCTAGTTTGCTGGTGCTTGGTCTATGTTGACCTGGTCTGTGCTAGACTGCACTCCACTCTCTTCCAGGTGTGACAGATCTTTCCTGTTAAACTTCTAGTTATCTTTGACTGGAAAATTATTTCACCCCATTTTTCTCTGGGCTCTGCCACTTTAGGAATTGTTTTTATGGCATTATTTAAAGGTGTTTGGAAGGTTTTTTGGGAAAGTTCAGATGAATTACTGTCTTTTCTCCACCATCTTGACCTTGTTTATTTTCTTTTTTTTTGTTTTTTTTTGTTTTTTTTTGTTTTTTTTGCTTTTTGGAGGGCAGTTGGGGTTAAGTGACTTGCCCAAGGTGACACGGCTAGTTTTTGTGTTAAGTGTCTGAGGCCAGATTTGAACTCAGGTACTCCTGACTCCAGGGCCGGTGCTCTACTCCCTGTGCCACCTAGCCACCCCAGACCTTGTTTATTTTCAATATTTCTGCCCTAGACTAGAAGCAAAGATGCCAGTTTTCTTAAAAGAAAACTACGTTTGTGAGATCTCAAGGCTACCTTGTAGAACTGGCCACCAGTAAAAGATGTATAGACTTTTGACTACTCATTAACATGTTATACACTAATATCAAGCTTTCTGTATTTGGTTTACCTTGGTGCTGCAGGGGCCATCTCCATTCATCTCAATTTATATCTTGCCACTGGACTCAGCTCTGGAGAAGAAAGTGAGGCTGGTGACTTTGCATAGTCCTCCCTCACTGAAATTCAGTTCACTTGCAAGTCATGGCATTACCTTCCTGATGCCATGGTCCTCTTTGAGATTAAGGGATAGACACATGAACAAATAATAACATCGACAGCTAATGGTCCTGCATCTCCAAATGCCTGCTGCTCATCTCTCCCCAGATGTCCTTTAAGCATTACTTAACATGTCCAAGCAGTACTTATCTCTGCCTAGATCTACTCCTTCTTGTAGCTTCCCTATTTCTGTTAAAGAATCATTATTTTCTTAGTCACCCAAATTTACAACTTAGGAGTCATCCTTTACTTTTCACCCTATGTTACCCAATACAAGCAAACAATTGTCTAGTATTATTAATTCTGCTTCCTCAACATCTCTCAAATCTGTCCCCTTCTTTCCAATAAAAGCAGAACCCACATAATTCAGGCTCTCATCACCATTCATTCATTCTATTGAAATAGCCTACTAATTAGTCTTCCTACAGCCATTCTATTCCTTCTCCAATCCATTCTCCGTACAGCTGTCAAGCTGATCTTCTTAAAGTAGAGTCTGACCATGTCACTCCCCTACTCAAGGAGCTCCAATGACTCCCTATTATCTCTAGGATCAATCATTTTGACATTTAAAGTAGTTCACAATTTGCTTCCAGCTTACTTTTCCAGTATGATTATACATTATTCCCATTCATACACTTTGCAATTTGTAATGCCTTTGTGATGAGTGAATAGTGAAATAAAGAAAAGAAGGGGAAAAGAAAGTAGTGGTTTAAAAAAAACTACATGAATCAAAAAAAGCTATGATTTTTTTTTATCAGGTGATATCCAAAAATTTTTCCCCCTCTAATTCCTGGAAAAACAGTCCCTTGTGAACTGAAATCTTATGTTCCAAATTTCAACTCCAGCTGAATAGCACTGCATAAGTTAGAAAGTCCACAAAATAGATTTATAATAAAAATGTCGACAAAACCTAGATTTTTGAAAGACTCATGGGTGCTGGGATTATAATAATGGTCTCCTTTAATACTCTTCCATTCAGTGTTCCAAACAGTGGAATTTGTAGTTTTTCCTTTGGTGTAAAGATCAAAAACCTGGGCAATTTGACATTTCTAAGATTGGACACAGTTTGAATTTCCACAATTTCTGTGGGAATGCAATCCACCCTCTCTCAGTTTTATTAAAAACCACCTTCTTGGCCATAGCCTATGCCATTACAATAGGCACTTCCATTATGTCTCATATCTCATTATAGGAAATAGAAGTCTACCTCATATTCCAAGAGCCATGGTACAGGGAATCTGGAGGACACCACAAAACTAAAGATTAGTATGACTTCCTTAGATGACACCTTCATCTTTGTCTTAGATGACATCTTGTGTTTTTTGATCTTCAAACCTAAAATAACTTTAGGTAGCGATTTGATGAAAAATGCAAAGAAGATGATGATGATACTTGGTAATAATGTGAAAACAATTGTTAAAATTACCTACCTTAAAATAAAATTGAATTGCGGCAGCTAGGTGGCGCAGTGCTGGGTGGCTAGGTGGCACAGTTAATAGAGCACTGGCCCTGGAGTCAGGAGGACCTTAGTTCAAATCTGACCTCAGACACTTAACACAAAAAATTAGCCGTGTGACCTTGGGCAAGTCACTTAACCCCAACTGCCCTCCAAAAAAAAAAAGCACACAAAAAAATAAAATTGAATTGAAGCTGATTTTTTATTTGTGAGTCATTAATGGTATTTGAAAAATTCAATTTAAAAATCAGTACTGAATGCTGGCTAAAATTTATTCCTAATTTATATTTTGGAAAGTGATTCTAAAATTTTTATTGAAGTAGAGATACATCATATATATTCTGCTTAAAATTCTGTAGGAGTATATACATACAGACAAATAAGTGTAGGTAGCAGTGTGTGTATCTATGTATATATATGTGTGTATGCATGTATATGTACGGATACAAAAACCCTTCTGTGAAACCACAATACAAGATATTATTATTTCTATTGTTAGTGTGGTCTTATATAGTTTAAGTTCATGAAAAGGATATGTATTCATTAATTCATTCAACAAAAGTACTTTTAGTTTGTAATATTCCCAACAGAAAAGAAAAATCTAAGGAGAAAACTTGGTCCCAAGAGGCAAATCTAAATTCAGTCTTCTATTTTTCAAAGAGGAGGAAATGTTATTTTTCCAAATGACAGAGTTGTATAGATACTTTAACAGTTTTTCTTTCAGTTGTATTTGGAGTGTTTTAATTGACAACATTTGATTCAATATTGAATTATTGAGATTAGCTGTTGTTCAGTTTTTCAGTCATGTCTGACTCTTCATGACCCCATTGACCATATCACTCCAGACCCTTATATCCTCCACTATCTCTCAAAGTCTGTCCAAATTCATTTTTGTTTTCTTCTTGATACTATCTGTCACATCCTCTGCTATCCACTTTTCCTTTTGATTTTTGATTTCCAACATCAGGGTCTTTTCCAATGAGTTTTGTCTTCTCAATATGTGACCAAAGTATTTAAACTTTGTCTTCAGTATTTGACCTTTCAGTGCATAGTCTGAATCGATTTAAGTATTGACTAATTTGATCTCCTTACTGTCCAAGGAATTCTCAAAAGTTTTCTCCAGCACCACAATTTAAAAGCATCAGTTCAGCAGCACTTGGTGTTCCTTATAATCCAACTGCCCCAACCATATATTGCTACTAGAAAAAAAACTACAACTTTGACTATGTGGCACAGTGACATCTCTGATTTTGACTATGCTGTTCAGATTTGCCATAGCTTTCCTTCCAAGAAGCAAGTATTTTTTACTTTCATGGCTGTAGTTACAGTCTGTAGTGATCTTTGAGCCCCAGAAGATAAAATCTGACACAACTTCCATTTCTTCTCCCTCTGTTTTCTAGGAAGTGATCAGACCAGTTGCTAAGAGCTTTTTTTTGTTGTTGTTTTTGATGTTAAGCTTCAAATCAGCTTTTTACATTCTCTTCTTTCACTCTCATCAAGGGGCTTCTTAATTCCTCATCACTTCCTGTCATTAGAGTTGGTATTATCTGCATATCTGAGATTATGGATATTTCTCCCAATAATTTTAAATATGACTTTTTATTCATCTAGTGTGGCATTTTGCATGATATACTCTGCCTATAAATTAAATAAATAAGGCAGCAACATACAGCCTTGTCATGCTCCTTTTCCAATCTTAAAACAATCAGCTGTTCTATGTTTGGTTCTAACTATTGCTTCTTGGATCACATATAGGTTCCTTAGGAGACAAGATATCTCTTATTTCTTCTTATCTCTCCTTGCTATCCTCTGGAATTATATATTCAGCTGGGTATATCTTTCCCTTTCTCCTTTTCCTTTCACTTACCTTTTCCCTGAGCTATTGGTAAAGCTTCATCAGACAACCATTTTGCTTTCCTGAACTTCTTTTTCTTTGGAATGCTTTTTTTTTTATTGTTGCTGCTTTCTGTATAATATTGTGAATCTCTGTCCATGTTTCTTCAAGCACTTCATCTACCAGATCTAATCCCTTTTATTTATCACCTCTATTTCGTATTCATAAGAGATGTTATTTATATGGTCTGATGGTTTCCCCTATTTTCTTCTGTTTAAGTCTGAATTTTGCAATAAAAAGCTCATGATCTGAGCCACACTGAGCTCCAGGTCTTGTTTTAACTGACTATATAGAGCTTCTCCACCTTTGGCTGCAAAATATATATGATCAATCTGATTTCTATATTGACTTTTGGTGACGTCTGTGTGTGGAGTCACCTTTGACATTGTTGAAAAAGAGTGTTTGCCATGACCGGTGAGTTATCTTTCTTAAAAATTATTAATTTATTTATTTTCTTGTTTACATCATTCATTTCCATGAGATTTTAAGTTACAAATTTTCTCCCCATCTTTCCCCCACCCAACCATGCCAAAAGAGCCATCCAACTATATAACCCCTCCCCCAATCTGCTCTCTCCTATGTTCTCCCCATTACCCCTCTGACTTTGTGGTAGGGCAAGAGGGATCTACCTACCCCAGTGCCCGAATATCTTAATTCCCAGTTGCATGTAGTAAATGATAATAATAATAATAATAATAATAATAATAATATACACATATATTTTTAACATTTGATTATAGAACTTTAAATTCTAGATTCTTTCCCTTCCTCCCTCATCACCCACCCCCACTGGAGAGACAAGCAATTCAATATAGGTCTTACATGTGTAGTTACACAGAACATCTCCAGAACAGACATATTGTGAAAGACTGACTATATTTCCCTTCTTCCTATCCCCCCTCCTTGTTCTATTCTCTTCTTTGTCCCTGTCCCTTTACAGAAGGGTGTGCTTCTAATAACCCTCCTCCCCTGCCCACCCCTCCATCATCCTCCCTCTCATCCCCACCCTCCACTGTCGTGTAAGGTAAGATACCCAATTTAGAATGTATGTCATTCCTTCCCTAAGCCAAATTCAGTAAGAATAAGGTTGACCCATTCCGTTTTTGCCTTCCTGTTCTTCCCCTCCATTGTAACAGTTATCCCTTGCCTCTTCTGCATGAGATGATTAACCCCATTTTGTCTCTCCCCATCTCCTCTCATTCTATTTCTCTCTCACCTCTCAATTTCACCTTTTAAAGTATTGTCCCTTCCTATTCAATTGATCCTGTGCCC
>JAQQSW010012953.1:0-12421 GCA_028646575.1 Pseudocheirus occidentalis
AAAAAAAAAAAAGTCCTAACACAGAGGCAGATTTTGTTTGCTTAGGTGTCTATTTGCTTAGGTGTCACTGAAACTTGAATAGATGAAATCCATGAGTGCAGTATAGCTCTGTATACTGTATACCTGTCCAAAAGCAACAAGCGAGGTAAAGGTATTCAGAGAGGTGGCATCTTCTGTTAAGAAGGCTTGCTTAGAAGAAATTGAGGAAATAAAGCAGGGATAAGCATGGTGGAAAATATTTCATTGGTGACAACGAAGGGAGGAACAATTTACTTCCATATACTTCAACTCCTCAACAGAAAAGAAATAAAGAATGAGTTCTGTAAACTGTCTAGCAGGGGCATGATTTATTAGTTGGAGGAGACCTCATTTATCTGGACTTCTTCTGGAATTGGCTCTCTTCAAAGAGCAGAAGAGTTGAATAACATCTTGATTTAATCTTTCAGAAGGTGGAGAGACGCAGGAGTATTCCTTCTTGGATCTGGGGTGGAAATGATGATGGCTTCATTGTAATTGAGGAAGAGTCCACCCCTTAAGAGTTTGTAAAAGAGAAGGAAATGGGGCCTGCTCTGACAGGGCCATGGATGAAATTAGTAAAAATGGAAGAGAAGCTATGAAGACAGGAAGAGGAACAGAGCACATGGGGGAGGTGCAGTCTTGTACAGATAGCACCAGGTGCAAAAGTTATATAAAGGATCAGAAGGCACAAGACGTCTGCTTGGGCTGACTGGACGTTCCGTATTAAAGAAAGCTGCCCACTGCTTACTTGGCTTCTGCTTTCCTCTGCCATGGGGAATTTGACAGCAAAAACGATTTAACAAGGAATTGATACCCCAGACAAATAAAGGGCAACTAGTTACCCTTACTGAATTCAAGTCCTGTGGTGGTGGTTGTCACATGTTTGGTTGTTGATGATGTTTGGAAGATCATGGAAAATGAGAATGGTACCTCAAGATTGGAAAAGAACAGATGGCACAGTTTTCAGATTATAGGCAGTAAGTGATCTTCAATTCCTGGGAAAATCTTAGAATCATTAAAGAAGATGATTAGTGAACTTTGGAAAGGGAAATGGTGATTACAGAACTTCAGGATGGCTTCGTCAAGAATTATTTCCTGCCAGACTAGTTTTGATATTGTTGACAAGGTGGACTGGTAGAGGAAGGGGATGATGCAGGTATAATTTACTTTAAAAGGCTGTTAGTAAAATTTATAATTCTATTAATCTGTTTATTTGATAACAAAATAATAAAATTAGATGGTTCCATAAATTGTTCAGTGGTCATACTTAGCTTTGAGTAGCTCAGGTAGTTGTACTTAGTTTCCCTGTAGTATTTAACATTTTGTCATCAAACCTGCAGATTTTCTGGAAGGGAAAACTTTACATATTTAATGACAACATGGATCTTGACAGACTAGAGTACTGAACTGAATCTAATAAATTGAAATTCAGTTTGGAAGAGGAATGTGAGTCTTAAAATTGGTCACCAAAAATCACCTTTGCAAATCAGATTAGGGAAATTTAGGTAGTATTTTGTCTGAAAATGATCGAGTGGTGTTAGCGGACTCACTCGATGTAAATTGGCAGCGTCGTGAGATTTAGCAGCAGAAAAGCCACATGTTGTTTTCAGTCGTGCCCCAACTCTTTGTGACCCCTTTTGAGGTTTTCTTGGCAAAGATACTCAAGTGGCTTGAGGCAAACAGGGTGAAGTTGGCTCACTCTGGGTCACAAAGCAAGGACACATCTCAGACTGGATTTGAACTCAGTACTTCCTAGCTCTGGGCCTAGCCCTCTTGGCCTAGAGGTGATAATAAATAGTACTCTGTTCTCATCAGCTCTCAGCTGGGCGGCTGTGTTTAGATCTGGACATCCTGAAGAACACTGATACTAATAACCTAGAGACCATCCAAGGGAAGGAGGATGGCTCTCCTTTCACCTTGCAGTGAAGATGTTTAGCCTGGTGAAGAGGAATACCTTGACCTCCTTTGTTCTTGGTGATGGTGGTTCTTTGGTTTTGAAGAGGACTATGATGGGATGTCTTGATTTGTGCCTGAATTGAATTTAAGCGAGACAGAGTTGCACAAAGCCTCAAAGACTCTCTTACAGAGTCAGAAGTCCAGTGGCAAGACAAAAGTCAGGACGACCAGCGATGGCCCTGGATGCAACAAATGACTTTGCTATCTTCAATGTTTGACCAAGTTCTAAGTGTTTTCCAGCGCCTGCTTCGGCCACCTTTGTGGTTGTTGAAACACGTTATTCTCATCCACACATTCCACAGAGGGGGTAAACACCCCACCCCCCCAACTCACGGATTGGAGACCCATTGGTTACCCTCAACATCATTTAGCCCATCTGCAGAGTTGGTTTACTATGGGGTAGCTGCCATATGTGCTACCATTTCTTGGAGCCAGAGATGAGAATGGAGAGTAAGGTAGAAACAAAGGTGGATGAAGAGGCTTCACCCCCAAGGTACGAGTCCTCTGTGAACATTCCACACCAGCCAAAGCCAGAACCAGGGCAGATGGGTGGCTGTTGCAAATATGGACTTGATCTTAGGGGAGTGGAAGTGGAATGGCAGCCTTGAAAAACATTTTATTCCCTGCCTAGGGGGTCTTTTACATAAAATCCCAAGGACCACTTTTCATATGCTACAGCGAAGATTGCCTTTCATGTCAGGAGTGGACAGATGGACAAGTCTTAGTAAAATGCTTGGTCAGAATGATTTTTAGATGACTTGGCTCACTTTAACATTTTTATTAGAGGCTTCAGCCCTGCTGGGTGAAATCTCATTCTCTGCTTATTAATTTTTTCCATAGAATTCGATGGTGTATTTTGATTTTTTAAATTTTTGTATTTTTTATCCAGCATGTATTTTGTAGAGGCATTTTTTTAAAAATGTAAAACTATGGTGTATAAGATTGATTCTGCTTAGACCTTTAGAAGGAAATTTTCCCCAAAAAGAAATTGTTGTTGAACTTATTTCTTTCCTTGAAAGTCTTTTAAAAATAAATCTCTACCCTATTGTTTTCCTTGCCTGAAGTATTTTGAATTCATTCATTAGGTGTTTTGCTTTAAGAATTCCTTACAGCTATTTTGTCTCTCACCTTTCTTTATCTTAAAAGAAAAAAGACAGCCATAGATATTTCTAGATACTATGTATGGTCTGAGATAGAGGTAAAATTTAAGCCTCTTCTATGCTGTTAACATCCTAGGTAAATTTGTTGAATGGTGAATTTTATGATGAAAAGATTATGAAGTTTAGGAAAAGCCTAGTTGACTGGTATATGATTCTCCCACCCCCAAATCTAGGATTTTAAATCTTTTATCTTTTGAGGAAATATGCATCTTTTTGCCAAAAACAAAAAAAAGAATTGTTAAATAATTTAAATTGTCAGATGGCTGAAAACAGTACATATATTACCCTGTAATTGCTCTGACAAGCTTATTTCTTTGAAATATAATTAACATTGTGGTACAATATTTTGTATAAAAATCAGTTCTTCCACTGAACCAGAAGAGAAGCAGTTACCACTCAAACTTAGCTAATGCCTAGAGGTTACTGAAACCACATTCCCCAAATCACTGTATGCTCTGACAATTCTTACTAGTAATTGGAAGGATTTTAGATAATTTAATAGTAGCAGCTGACATTAAATGCTCATGGCAAGTCAGGATTTACATAGCACTTTATGTGCCTTCTTTGCATATGGACTCACAGCATTCCAGTAGGACAGAAGTTACAAGTATTTTCCCAATTTTTCAGATAAGGAAATAGAAACAAAGAATTTGACTTAAGACTAAATACAGTTAATAGAAAGATTTTGGAATTTGAGCCCAGGTTTCCAAATCCACTCTTCTTTCTTCTTTACTATAACTCTTTGTTTATTGGACCAGGGCTGGGGAACCTGTGGCCTTGAGGCCACGTGTGGCCTTCTCGGTCTTTGGGTACAGTCTTTTAACTGAGTCCAAGTTTTGCAGTATAAATCTTTCTTTAAGAAGATTTGCTCTGTGAAAGTTGGATTCAGTCAGAGGGCCATATTTGAGGACCTGGAGGACGGTTTAACCTGTATCCCAAAATTTTTTTAGTAGGACAAGCTACCTATTATTCATATGTAATAGCATCTTTTCAAATTAAGGTTTGGAAATCACATACTAAAAATGTTCTTGGCTCCTGAGACAGCAGTGCCTTACAGTATTGGAGAGTTCATTGAGGATCAGTAACTAAGGTTTCCTGTCCTCATTATAAGAACCCACTACCCCAATGGTCTCTCAGCTGTTACCTGTAGCCATGTAGTAAAGTAGGTGGACCACTATATTCCCCTCAGACAGATCCACGTTTGCTCATCTCTAAGTTGGAGATAAAAAAAATTCTAGAAAATTCTTTTGATAAGATGGATACCAATGTGAATTAGAGCAGACCTTCTTTACAGACCCTTCTTTACAGCTATAATTCATAGCTGGTTTATCAACATCTAGCCAAAACAGGATCAAGAAGTGAACTAAAAAAGTTTAAATGGATATAACTAATAATTGCAGGATTATAATCTTAACAGGTGTTAGCACTTTTTAGAGCTGGAAATGTGTCACCAAAGTTTCTTACCCTCTTTGTTGCTGATAAGAGCACGGGTGGAAAGACCGAATGTATGCCTCTACTACGTAAGAAAGACCTTAAATCAGTCTTCTAGGATGCCACAAAATGTCGTTAAATTTGGGACCCGATAGACAACACCTGGAGAATTGACCTTTATTATTCTGTTGCTCATTTTTCAACCATGTCCCACTCTGAAGTGACCGTATTTGGAGGTTTCTTGCCAAAGAAACTGAGGTAAGTATGGTTAACTGACTTATCCAGACTCACAACTAGTGCCAGAATATGAATTTTCCTGACTCTGGGCCTAGCACTTTATCACTTTATCCCTAAAAAAAATGAAATAAATAGATGCTGTATATATATATATATATAATCACCTAGGTCTTGCTGTAGTGATTACCATTTAAATGTAATCAGATTTAACTTTCAAATCATTTCTAATGTTGGAGTAAAAACTCCTCCAATATTATTAATAAAGTGCTTCCCTCCTACCCCTTTCTCACACCCTACTTTAAACATTTCATTCTGACTCAGAGGAAGGAAATACCTATTCATCTTGTCAAGCATCCTTCTGTGTTAGGTTATCAACATTCTCAAAAAACAAGTGACAAGTTGTATGCTGATTAAACGGATTCATTTAGTATAATAACCACATTTGTTTCTTTGTATTCCATAACTAGCAGCAGATTTTATTAACTCAAACAGGAGAAAAGATTATAATTGATAACATAGTTTTTGGTTTTAATAATAGAATGTTGCCATTGTGCTTATTTCACAATCCAGTACCATAGTTTTCCTAATTTCCTAAACCATACTTAATTTTCTTTTAATAAGAATTTTTCAAAATTCTTCTGGATACTAAGTTTCAGTGTTAAATGTCTTTGTTTGCTTCCCAGCTTAAAATATGGTTATAAAAATTCTTGACTGCCAAGTACAATAATGTCAAAATCCTCATCACTTAGGAAGTGTGAGGTACCTGGCTGCTAGTGAAGAAGCTGTGCTGGAGCAGGCAGATGTGAAGCCCCAGGCAGGTTAGTCAGCTTTGCTTGTAATATTTGCCTCATTAGGTAGGTGGGCAAGAGGAAGAATTGGGGTGTTCAGGACAGGGTAGACATTTTCACAGCTTACTATTTTTACAGGTTTTAATTTTTTCCTTTAACCTGTTACAACCTTCTGTTGATACTGGCTAAATATAACATTTTAGTGCACAAAATTGCATGTGTCATGACACTGAATTTTGACAAGTAAAAAACATAACATAGATGAGCAAATTGAAGCCCAGGTTGGGAAGGTGATTGGCCAAGGCCCACAGGTATAAGGTGGCAGCTCTGGGCTTCAAACCCAGGTCTTCTGACTCCAAATACAGCTCTCTTATTATGTCATGCTGACTAATTACATGGAATTACTTGGAGAAAGTTATCTTTTAGTGTGAAATGTCTGTGCTTGAAGTGTATCTAGTTATGTAAGGGGAGTACAATTTGTTGATCACGTAATTCTTTTAGACTCATTCACTTGGGAGAATTAGATTTCAACATAGAAGGAATTTTTTCCTGGTTTTTTTTTCCTTTTCATTATTTTACTTGTTTTTTCTTGTTTACTCAAAGTAAAAACAGAAAAATTAATTCTATCTCATTAGGTTTGGATTTTTTTTTTGGAGAGTTAAAATAATAATTGGAAACATAGAAGAAAAATTAGAGCTCATTGTTATTACAATCAGTAGACAGATGAGAAGATGAGGCTCAGAGGTATGTCTTGAGAATCTTGGCCTAAAGACTGAAAATTACCAAGCCTCCCTACTGCCATCTTAATTTCTGGAATTCAGTGTTTTCCATTGGGATGATCTGTTCTAAGATTTGAGTTTCTGACAATGTAGTTTAGTATGTCTGTTAATAAGTGAATCATCTTTTCTTGCCACATCTTAAAATGATCATCAACAATATTTTTTCTGTGATTTTGATTGTAATTCTTGTTTGACTCTGCTTTCTAGGGCCCTGAGGATGAGTGGGGATGAGAGCAGCAAGTTGATGTAGTATAGTGGGGTCAAATCTCCCCAGGGGCAGCATATGATTGACTTAGAAAGCCACAAACTAACATGTGGTATTACATTCATATGGTTATATTTTAATCTGGCTCAGGCCTGATTCAAAGTGTACTTTATGCTATGATGGAGTGAGTGGCAGGCTTGAGTCAGAGAGGTCTGGGATCAGATCCTGCCACTGGCGTTCAGTGACCGTATTTGGGCAAGTTACTTAGTCTTACTAAGAGTAAAGGATTATGCTTAACCTCATAGGGCTATTTCATGTGTTAAATTCTTTGCAAACATTGAAAGATTGTTGGTGCTCCGATTCTAATGCAACACCCCTGCAGCTTTAGAGTAGTTAATGCTAATACAATTGTATGTAGTTGTGTAGGTGCTTGACTTATTTTGAGGCTTTGAGTCTGAAGTAAAAGTTCTTCACACAGTCGATTCAGAAGTTGGAGAATAATAAGGAATAGTTTTACAAGTAGCTATTCTTTCTAGGTACTTAGGACAAAAAGTTGATCTACCCTAAACAGAAAAGGGAACTGCTCATACTTTGTCTCACCAATACTGTCAGTGACATCTGTCAAAGGATTTCATCATTCATATATATATGTGAACTTAATTTATTTATTTTTAACAAGGATGATATGATACATGTATAGATATGAACTTTGTGGGGAACACTATACTACTTTTTCTTTTAATTGAATTACTAGGTTAATTTGAAAATTAGTAAATTCTAAGTTCACTTTCTTGGCCACATATGAAAGATATGCAAAAACGTTTTCTGTTATTTAATCCAGTTATGTGATGCCGATGATAGAGTTCACTTGAGAATATGTAACATTTTTCCTAGTTATACATAGTTAGGTTTGACCATGCGTTAACATTGTTGCTCTGTGGTCTTTGTAGCACTGTTTGAAATGTGGGGCCTGATACTAATGACATAATGTTTGTGGTGAATGATTCTCATTCAGATTAAGTTGTCTAATTAGGTTGGGGGGAGGAGGGGCAAGGAAATCACTAACACTTGAATTTGAAATTCCTGTGTTGAATCAAATAGTTGGTGTTAATCTTTGAATTTTTTTTTTTTTTTTTTACAATGCCTGCTGAATGAAGTGCTTCTCAATTCGCTATCTTTGGTTGTCTTTCTCGCATGCTTTTTTTTTTTTTAAACTTTATGGGTCATGGAAATGGTTTAAGTTGCTTGTCCATCTATAATTTGTCATGTTCAGATTTGTCAACTCTGTTAAGTTCTTAAGATCTTAAGAGTGAGAAAGGATTTTAGAAGTTGTCTTGTGCAGACTTACTGCATTGATGAGAAAACTTAATCCCCCACAAAGATGCAATTCGTAGCAAGGATATGACCATATATATCTCAGCTTCCACAATCCAAATGTATATGAAGCAATGTAATTAAGGAAGATTAAAGTAAGTTACTGTTTTTAATAAAAACAATTTGATCTTTACCTAACTTACTAAGTTGGTTAGGTAAGTTTTACTAAATGTTGGTTAGCTAAGTTATCTTAGACTTCTGTACGCAGGCTTATGATGTCTTCAACTTTCTGACATCCAGCTGTTATAGATGTTAATATTTCTACTGGCTACATAAAGATCTTTGAGTAGAAAGCCTCTTCCAGGAAGTGCCCTCCCTTGTTCTCAGAGTTGAACCTTCTGGGAATATACAAGATAAGATAAATGACAAGAAAAAAAATTTAGTTACATTCATATTTTAATCCATGCACTTGTGTAACCACTAGCACATATGGTGCTTAATTGGATATAAAAAAGCTTTCTTCCTACTGCTATAAACCTTGATTATTCTAGAATTCTGTAATTCTGGATCCCTTATCCTCTTTAACACTATCTTAGTCCTGTTTCTTTCTCGTTATCATTTACAGTAGAGCCGGGCAGTTCTGTGAGAGATTTGATGGATAAAAAATTTATGTGGTTTAAAATTGCGTTCAGACTTTAAATGTCCTTTAAATGTATTGTCTTTTAAATCTATTGTGCTGATGATCATGCAGTATAGTGTAGTGGGAAGAACCCTGGCTCTTAAGCCTGTGTGACTGAATAAAAGGAGGAAGATGTTACACAGATTCTGGTATAAAAATTAAAAATCCTTTATCCAGAACCCAAATGGCTGAATCCCACACATTTGATCACATGGAGGAACACCATTGGAAAAACAACATAGAAACAATTCAGCATGCTGAAGTAGCTCAGAAGAAGCTTTGAAAAGGGAGAGATCACTTCCCCAAGTGAAGGCTTCGAGGAATCTGTTAGTCTGCTTCCTGCTGAAAGAGCAAGATTTTCACAAGACGAGAAAGCACAGGCAGTGGCCTTCATCACTAATACCCGGAGGAGAGGAATGTAAAACAAGATTGGTGAACAAGTATGGTTTGGTTTTCTGAAACTTAAAATGCAAAAGGAGACAGTGATATGAAATAGTGTGACCTGTCTTAAATGCCAGGCAGAGAAGTTCGTATTTCAAACGATAGGCAGTAGGAAGCTATAAAAGTTTTTTTGGAGTCAGATCCATGCCTAGGAGGATTACTTTGGCAACTGTATGAAATATGACTTGGAGAAGGTAGGCAGATAGTAGGGAGACCAGTCACAAGTGATTATGATGATTTCTGTGTAAGAAATAATGGTGCCACTGACCAGGTTGTTGATTGTGTTTGTCCTTCATTCTCAAAGAGGACCATGACATTGGGGAAACAATGACATGACTTTCAATTGACCTTGATTTGAGTGAGGGAGGGCTGAGTAATGTCACCAGCCTCACTTTCTCCCCCAGAGCCATCTGGGTCCAGCGGCCAGATGTTCATCAGGATGACTGGACATGGTTTAGGATACAGTGGGAGACCCTGGACCTTTTAAGATAAGGCTGAGTTAATATTGTTTGAGAGAAACCAAGCATGCTTTCCCAAGCTTTGCACATGGGAAGATTAAAAAGAAATTGCAGGTCAGAAATGGGAAAGATCATCTTTGGAATGTGAGTGGCTAATAGAACATAGGCTAATAGGTAGTAAATAGATAGCCCAGGAGCTTAAGGGAGAGGTAAGAGCTAAATAGTATGTAACTTTGGGAGTCACCTGATGAGAGGTGAGAGGGAATGAATGATATTGTAAGGGAGAAGATAGAGAAGAGGATGAAGGATAGACATGAATTCAGTGAAAGAATAGGAAAACATGCATATATGGAGGAGGAAGTAGCCAGCAAGATTGGGCTGGTCCCCAGTTTCAGATGACTTGAAGTGAAAAGAGACCATTGAGTTTGGTTTTCCAGCGTCATTGATGATCTTAGAGTGATTTCAGAAGAGGAACAGGGTCAGAAGCCAAACTGCAAGAGGGAGGCAGCTAGTATAGTTAGGCTTCAGGATATGATCTTGAAGAGATGACAGATAAAGGGTAGGAGCCAATAGATAGGGGTAGATGAGACAGAGACCGAAGGATAAACTCAAGGGGTGGAGTCCTCAGCTCTTTTATGCCCTTAAATGGAGTGAAATAGAAGAGAATAGATTGGGATCATCACCCTAAGAGACTAATGTTATAATGATTATCCAGGAGCAAGCAAGAATGATTGGACTTGAAATCAGAGTAATGAGAAGAATTTGTGTTATACATCTGCCACTTGTATCTAGGTTTTATCTAGAGGGTGCACTGGATGTTGGATTTCTAAGTTCTCAAGGTCTCACGTGGATTTCTCATCTATGCAACCCTTCAGAAGACCTTTGTTTAACCTGTATGGGATTTGATGTCTTCGTCTATAAAATGGTGTAAGGAGGAAAAAAAATCTTTTGTGGCCTTTATAAATGGATGCAATCCAATATGATAATTTTCCCTCCTTGCCACATGACTATTTAAGTATTTAGAGAGAGAGACTAGGAACAGACTTAGAGACATGAAGACCTGCTTTCAAGCTTTGACTTGCAGTAGTTGTGTCAAATGGGCAATTCCCCTTCTTGCCTCTAGGCCATCTATTTCTGCAAGGGAAATCCTTCTCCCCACTGGGAATCCTTTTTGTCCAAAGGTTCCCAAAGTTATTTGGCTTACCATCTCATTAAAAAAAAAAATTCAGCAACCCTCTGGAAATCTACTTTCTTTAACCCTTGAACTTTGTGTGTGTGTGTGTGTATCCTTTAAAAAAATGTAAATTTTTTTCGAAGTTATGCATCTTAAATTTAATAATTTTTCATAAACTTGTAGGATTTTTCCTGCATTGCAATTTTGATGGCGCAGTGTTGCATCATGTAACTATATTGTATTGTATTATAAACAGGCTATGACATGCATATTCCTCCTGGTGCATAACCCTAACCCTAAATGTATGGCCAGCTTCAACTGCCAACACTTGTTTCAGACCTTGCATTTTGTATCTTTATTTGAAAAATAATACTGTGAGTTTGTTACACAACAGATGGAACATGTATGAAGAGTTCTTCAGAATTGTGTTCTCTTATGCTTCTACCACCCACCTTATTTTTATTCAACGTCCCCCCAATTGTACCCCAAGGCTTCCTGCTCCCCCCAGGGAGTGTTGTCATCCACTTTGAGAACCTATGCTCTAGAGACCAATGAAATCATATGACCACACCTAAACATTTCCTATCATCTTTGTATCCTTATTGCCCAAACTATAATAGGTGCTTGTTGACTTGAGCCCAGGTTTACCTCTTCAGGTCTCCAGCTCATTTTCTTGGTCGGCACCACACTCCTAGCACATCCATCCCTGTGGAAGGTTTGTCTTTGTGTCCTCAGTGCCTAGCAGAATACCTGGCAGATAGAAGACACTTCTTAGTTGATTGACTGTAACCCTTTACAGGTAGATGATGTGCTTTTCATAGCCATTTTGTTGCAGCATCATGGCAGCTTTGTAAGGCCAGTCATTTATGAATACTCATATTATGGATAAGGAAATGGAAGTTTAGAAGGATTAACCTAGTTGTCCAGCTTCATTCTCCAGAAAATGGCAGCTGAACTCAGCTCTTCTGGCCTCTGCTTTCAATTCAAGCCAATACTGATGCTTTAGGGTTTTAATGCAGAGATTAAAATGGAAAGGATTATGGAACACAGTCCCTAATTTGTCAGAAAATTCAATTAACCAGAACATCCTATTTCCCAAGTATACTAATTATAGTTAATCAAGTGTTTGTTTTTATATCTTTGAAGGATTGTATTCAAAGCTATTTGGAGACCTTAAATCAGGTATTTATGTTTATCTTAAAACATCTTTGATTTCATTCAGCAAAACCAAATTCACCACTTGGTTCTAGAGTTAAAGCCAGAGAAAGTACTGTCAAAAACACATGTAATTTAACTCTTCTTATGTGTTGTAATTTGTGAAATGAAAGTTGTAAATTCAGAACCAAGAATTTTTTTTCTTTTAATGTAAAGATTTAATTTTTAAAATCACATCACAGTGCTGTTTAATATTGAATTTGCAGTGCATGAAATTCTCAAATCTTTTTTTTCTGAATTGTTGTCCAGTTAACACATCCCCATACAGCACTTGTGTAATTGACTTTTTGAGCCTAAGAGTAAGACTTTACACTTGTTCTAGTTCAGTACCATTTTCTTGGATTTGCCTCAGTACCCTAGACCAATAGTATAAAACTCAAGAAAGTGTGGGCTGCATGTTGACTTGGAATTAAATGAAAAAATTAACATTATCCCTGTTGTTTTTTTTAAGCCACATGATGGAGTGGGTAGCAAGTTTGAAACCTATCTTCTAGATTGTTGGATCTATATTTTTTTTTTAACAGGAGTTTTTAAAATTTGCTTTCTTGTTTAAATCATTCATTTTC
>JAQQSW010012954.1:0-12421 GCA_028646575.1 Pseudocheirus occidentalis
TCCCACACCTCAGACCTCCTGAGACTGATGAAAGGGACTTTCTGTAAGAGCTGAGAGCCATTCCCCATAATGCCCATTCTCTTTTCTCTTGACAGTTATCTGGGACTGCAGATGGCCTACAAAGCCATAGGCTTACTGCTGCTCATTTTCATCTGCTGGAGGGTGAAGAAAAATAAAGAGTATAATGTACAGGAAAAAGCCTCTGGGCTGATTTAGCCCAGCTATGACCTCTGGAAGAACTAGGCTCTGAGCTGCCCTCTTCTCTCAATCCCAGTCCCCCAAAACTGGTATTTACTAAAGTTAACAAATAGTTTTCCTTTTTTTGTAACTGGGAAGGAAAGGAGAAAAACTGATCCTTTTTTTACTTTTTCAAAAGCTTCCTCTATTTAACTGAGCTCTTTAAATGTGTTTCTGATCTGTACTACCATATAACCCTTGGCCAAGGATTCTCCAGCTTCCATGGGACATGGAGCCAAGGGTGAGCCCCTTATTCAGTACTCTGACCTCAACAGAGTGTCTTTCAACCAGTCAGTTCTCAGGATCTGACCAGGACTCTCCACTTATGACATTCCAATGTCCAGAGAAATAGAACTTGGGCTCCCAAAGAAGGGAATTGCAACATATGGCACAGTTGGAGACTCTAACCACCCAGGATACAGAACACTGACCTTCTTTCTGGGCCAGGGGCCAGGAACCATGTGGAGAAACACTTTGCTGGTAACACAGAGTGCTTATTTCATTTTCTAAAATAGATAAAGAAAAGAATATGTTGATTTTTTTCTGCAAGTAGTCTCGTGGGACTTAATATTTTGGCTGTTGTAAGTGCTTGGGACATACTATGTCTAAGGACTAGAAAGAGAAAGGAAGCTGTGTTGGAGGAAGAGGCAATGGACGGAACTAGGAGCCAATGGGCACAGAGTGATTGGTGTTGGTCCCTCTCATTGTCATGAAATGTTGGAGCTTCCGCTGCCCAGTGGAGCCATTCTTGGTGACTTTACACTGTCCTGTTCTACTCTTAGCCAACCCAACCAGGAGCCCAAGAAGGAAAAATGACCCGTCCCTCAGCAATCTTGGCCCCAAAGAGCCTCTAATAGTCATCAACAGAGGTCATTTTAGAAATTGGTATGAGATGGATCTCATGTTAGCCAGTTGTCCCTCATCTTTCCCACTGATGGAATTCAGAAGCACAAATAATCCTCCATGATGGATTGTCCAAATATGAAGTGTCAATGTCAAGGCTAATTTTGTATTTACATGGTTTTATTTGTGTCTGATGTTCTGGGAATTCACTTCAAACCAAAGAATGAGGCCCTATGGTGGTGAAGACCTGAAGTGGTACAGGAGAGATGTCTAGTTCCCACCCCTCCTCCTTTTCCTGACACTTCAGTTCATTCCAATCACACTTTCATTTGAAAGAAACAACTCCTCCTTGAGAGTGAGAGGAAAAAGGAGAAGTCTCTCATAAAGCACCAGCTTCAGCAACTTTGCCTTTTCAGATCTTCTTTGGACCAGGGCAGGGAGCTGAATCTGCAGTGCAAAGGACTCTCTTCACATCAGGCTGCCTGGAAAAACAGAGAAAGAAATGGAGCAAACATGAGATATTAATGAAGCAAGTGATCTGTTTGAGGGCTAGTAAGCTCAGAAGGCAGTAGCCCTAAGAGGAAATTTTGCCCCCAGAGACTGTAACATAGACACGGCATACTCATTGGCATTGAGAGTTGACTGTACTTATCTTCAAGTATATTTGTAATTATAAACATGTTTAAAACCACGTCTATCCTGTTCCTGTCGTGCAAAATTGGAAGGCTTCTTACTAGATATGAGCACAAGAGAAATAAATACTTAAAGTCAGATATAGAGACTTAGAATTACCATAAAGGGTTTTTTTTCAGTATCACCAATAAAAATACTTATTAGGTGCCTAAAATGTGCAGGACATTGTGCTAGGCATCCATGAGTGTCTTTCTTTCCTTAAGTTAATAAAATGTCAACTTCTGTTCTGAAAATGTTACCTCTTTTCCTCTACTCCTTTACTTCCGTCAACCACTTGCTGTTGTCCACACTCAGATCGGGAACTAAAGCCATAGTTGCAAGAGTGGTACAAGGAGGTAACACACTGCCCCACTTGGGAATGCCTGGGTCCCAGCATGGTATTTCTCTACACATACGCCGTTGGCTCAGTTGGCTGCTTACGTTTCTATGTTCCACTTAGCTATTTTTGGGATCTCATTAGTACAAAATGTCTGACTATGGCCCAGGTAGGAAAACATTAACTCTTCCTTTTCTTTTCCCTGAGATCTCAAGTACTTATTCCAGCCTCAGGTGGGTCCTTTCAATGACCATGTCTAGTACTTGCTTCCCTGGGCAGGAGACAAATAATCAGTAGATTAGCATATGGAATGTTCATGGCATTGAGGCTCACAATTTTTCCCCATCTATTAGATGAAAGGGTTAGAAGAAAAGATCACTGAGGTCCCTTCCAACTCTGTCTTATGTTTTATTATATCTTGCTTCCGGATTGGGCTTCTCATCATTATTGACAGATGGCTATTTCAGCTCTCTATTGAGCAGTAAATATTCTTCTTGATTCAGGATGTCCTTCCCCATCTACTGTCTACCAATGGTCCTGTAAATGCATAGCCTTCCCACACTGCCTTCCACCTCATCAGTCGATGAATGGGCATGGGAGAGGAAAGGATGAGAAGCATAGACACCATTAACAAAGAGCACTGGCTCTGAAGTCAGATGACCTTGGGTACAATTCAACCCCTGACATTAATACCTATGAAACCCAGGGGGGAAGAAGCGGAGGGGAGGGGTTGGGGAGAGCAGGCCACTGAACCTCCTTGCACCTCCATTTCCTTGTTTGTAAAATGAGAGCTTTTACATCCCTTCCGGTTCTACGACCCTGGGTCCTGCACGACCTTCCTCCTATGCGGCTGTTATCACAAGGTGAGGGCTAAAGAGAGCGGCAAATATGGAAATTATGGAAAATCACATCGTCCGAGTCTCACCACATGCCACTATCACCACCTGGGACACAGATGCTACCTCGGGAGGCATTCACATTTAGCCATCCCAGTTCTGACTGTAATCATTAGCATCCTTGTACATGTTATAGGGCAATGAAAATAGCGCCACAAGTGGAAAGGAACTAAACATTTATTAAGTGCTCGTGCTAAAGCTTTGGGTTAAGTGCTTTATAAATACCTAATTATAACTAACATCTATATAGTGCTTACTGCATCTCAGGCACTGTGCTGAGGACCTTACAATTATTAATCTCATTTGATCCTCACAACAACCATGGGAAAGGGAGTGCTCTTATTATCCCCACTTTACAGAGGAGAAAACTGAGGCAAAAAGAGGTTAAGTGACTTGTCCAGGGTCACACATTTTATAAGTGTCTGCAGCTGGATTTGAACTCTGGTCTTCCAGACTCCAGGTCCCATTGTACCACCCCTGCCTCTAAGTCAGGAAGTCTATCTTTATCTTTTAAACAGGCTTCCCAAACAGCTTCTAAAGAATCCTGATGAGGTACCCACCTGCACATGAGTGCCATACTAAGGGAAATCAAGCCTTGCTTTGCAGGAGCTCTTCCAGACCAAAAAGTGAGTGTTGTTAAAGTTCCCAGTTCTTGTCCCCATGAGAAATACAAAAGTCTTTTAACTCTTACTTTACATACATAGTTAAAACAAAAATCTTTCAACTCTTTGCACCCACCCCACAATTCTAACATGTTGGGGTACAGAGTAGAAGTCACAGGTTTGAGGGATGATAATTGACTCTGCAGATTCTCTCAGTTTTTCTGCTGCAATTTAACTAAATTCCTTTGTGTGCTGCCTTCAGCTGGTGAAGAAAACAGCCAACTACCAAAGATAATGAAAAAACTGATAGCAAGTTCCCTTTCACCATACCTTTAGGGTGCTAGGATGACCATTTTGTCACAATTTTATTGCTAGTTATTTAATGTGTTACCCTGTTCATAGCATTCTAGGCATCCAGATGTAATAATTTAAAAATGGACATAAACTCCACCTGGGTTTTATCAGACCGATTTTATAGCATATGAATGAGTTTGTACGGTAGGGTAATGTCGGTGTCCTTGATTGAGAGTAAAAGCAATAATAGGACAATAGCTACTTAATATCTCCCACTACGTGCATAGGATCAGCTCTAGAAAGATGAGTTTTCACTGGAGCAGTAGAACACAACCTACGTAACCTCTCTGTAAAATGGGTATAATAAACATACCTTACAAGAATGTTGGGAAAATAAAGTGAGATAATAGAGGTGAGAGCATTTACTGGAGGTAGGAGGAGAGAAAACACTTCCTAGATTTTAGCATAAAATGCTCATTAAGTCAAGGACTGTAATATCTCACTTACCTAGAATTCAGCCAACTGGCAACTCCTGTCTTAGCCAGAAAGCAGTCACAGCCCAGGAAGCAGGTGGAAAAAGAAAAAAGGCTCGAGGGCTACCAAAGTCCAGTGTCTGAAATAAAGTTCATGCCCTTTCCTCAGAATCCCATTTACAGATGATTTACTCATACTTTCTTCTTAGTTCTCATAAGCCTGGTCATCCAGTTTCTAAGGAGATAGCAGATAAAAGCAATTTACAAGGGAGGAGAGAGGACTGATATAGGCAGGTGTGCTGATATGAGTGGGGATAAGAGCCAGCATTTTTACAGCACTTTAAGGTTTGCTTATAATAGCAAAACTTATATTGTTTTTATAGTACTTTAAGGTGCTTTACAAACATTTCATTTGGTCCTCACAACAACCCTGGAAGGCAGTATATTATATTATAGTATGGTATGGTATGGTATGGTATAGTATAGCATAGCATAGCATAGCATAGTATAGTATAGTATAGTACAGTACAGTATATTATTCTCATTTTACAGTTGAGGAAACTGAGGCTTAATTCACTTAAACTGAGGTTAAGTGACTTACCCAGGGTCATACAGCTAGTACATGTCTGAGTCCAGATTTGAACTTAGATCTCCCTGATTCTAGGTTTCTCGACCTCTGTCCTCTGAGCTATCCTCTATGCTGACAGGAAAAGAACAAATAGAAAAGTACAAATTCTAAAAAGCAGCAGCCTAGACATATTTTAGAACCAAACATTTTCCTTTCTCCTCACCCTTTCTCCCCCATGTTCCCTAAGGGCATTTTGTATTAGAACCTAATCCAACAACTGATATTCATAATGACTGAGCCATGAAGAAAAAGTTGAAATAGACTTAGCACATTCTCTTTAAGAAGGCAAGGATGTCTGCAAAATACTTTAGAAAAATTCCCATCCAAAATTAAAATGAAAACCCTCTTGTCTTCCTAAGGGAGGCTGAGACATCCAGAAAACTTAGCTGTCCAAAGCAACTCATTGCCCAAGGAGTTCTACTTATCTTGAGATTTTCACAATCTGATTACTCTCAGTGGTCTGTTGCCAAGGGGATTAGGAACAATTGAAATCCATAACTAATCCAAATGCCTCTGTATAGCCCTGAACACATAGTAGGTTCTTCTCAGAGCTTGTTGACTGATCAGTTGAAGCTTTGTCAATAATTTGAAATTCTTTCACAAGGCTTTGACCCCTTGAGTTTCACTCCCTACATTCATCTGGAAATGTCTCCAAGAGCTTCAAATGGGACAGGAAAAAGGCAGTAGAGATGTAGGAAAAATAACTTCCAACTAGTGAATTTAGTTTCTTGGATGCCTTTTCTCAGGAACTGATATGACCAGAAAATCTGGGTAAGAAAGACATCCTAATGAGATTGGGGGAAAAAAAATAATAAATTGCCACAGAAGTGTAAAGGAATTTATTCTATGGTCAGTTATTTTGCTTTGTTAAAACTTCCAAGAGAAATTCTGTTCATTAGCTTTTTAATTAATAAATAAGGACATGAAACACTTTTTGGGAGTTAGGTTTCAGGAACTTAAATAAATCCTCATACTCGGTGGAACTGAAGTGTTTATAGAATAAGATATAATGCACGTGGATATAATCACTCATATCAGAAAGATACATAGTCATATATAACTGCTTCTCTGATACTTAGCATGTGGCCATCTAAACTTGGCCAGTGGAAATGAAGCTGTACACTTAATAAGTCCCAGAAGGGTGCCTCTGTCCAGACAATCACACAATAAATAGTCACATGGCCCATAGCTATCCAGGGCTGCGTATGCTGGGTAGACAAAGGGAGATGGATTTTCTAATCTAAGGTAAGCCATCCCCAAACACTTTTGAATGTACCAACCATGAATAGGTCACAAAAGGTTAATCGCAGGGATTAATAGAATTCTTTTGGAGTCACGGAACATGCTCATGAAAATATGGCTCAAACCCAGGGGTTGACAGAACTCCTTTTGAGCCAGGATATACTCATGAAAGTTACTTTAACTATCTTTTATCTACATATCTCCTTCCTCTGAGTAAAAGAGATCTATTCTAATTGGTTCATGTCACCGTGCAATCAATATAATAATGAATACTATTAAGATTTCAACATTTGTGGGGCAGCTAGGTGGCACAGTGAATAGAGCATCGGCCCTGGAGTCAGGAGGACGTGAGTTCAAATCCAGCCTCAGACACAAAAAGTAGCCATGTGACCTTGAGCAAGTCACTTAACCCCAATTGCCCTTCAAAAAAAAAAAGATTTCAACTCTTCAAAAATGTGTATTTTGATTGATGTGGGTATGCCTTCCAGTGAATTGGATCCCAAGTTCTTTATCTTAATAGACTACCTCAAGAGATGCTAATTCTAAAAGGTCCATTACCCAGAGCCCAACCTGGTAATAAGCCTCTCTGAACTTGGCTAGGCTGTTCCTTGGACAACAGGTGTGCAGTGCATTACTAAGGTCAAATGATCATGTCAGCTGGAATCAGCAAGACTCATCTTCCTTGAGTTCAAATCTGGTCTTAGACACTGCAATATCTTAGACACTTGACCTTGGGCAAGTCACTTAACCCTGTTTGCCTCAGTTTCCTCAACTGTAAAATGAACTGGAGAAGGGAATGATGAACCATTCTAGTATCTTTGCCAAGAAAACACCAAATGAGGTCAAAAAGAGTCAGACATGACTAAAGAAGAAAATATATATTGCAGCCAATTAAAGAAAAGAGAAAGAAAAAGGAAGGATAGTGGGGAAAAAAGAGAGATTAAAAGAGAAAGAAAGGACAGAAGGAGAAAGGAAAAGGTAAAGGATACAGAGGAAATCTTAGAGGTAACTGAGGGTTGAGGTATCTAGGTGGCACAGTGACTAGAGCACCAGCCCAGGAGTCAAGAGGACCTGAGTTCAAATCTTACCTCAGACACTTTACACAAAACTAGCTGTGTGACCTTGGCCAAGTGCTTCTGTTGCCCTGGGCAAAGAAAGAGGGAAAATACCTTGGGGCAGTGGATCCTTGGCCCATAGCTTAGAGACCAAGCTCCTGCCCCACCTCCTTAGGGAAGTTTGCTTCCGGGTGGGTGAACTTGGACTGCAAGGACATCCCAAGAGAATACTTCTCTTCCCACTCACCTTGTTATCTTGAGTCATGAGATGCGGGGCTGTGCTCTTCTCTAAGAGTGCTACATTTCAAAAACTTGGCTGAAAGAGCTTGGAGGGAGGAGACCTGGAATGTTGTCCCTGCTCTAACACTAATTCTGCTCCTCCGTTTTCTCCACCAAAAAATAAAGGGATAAGATGGGGGGAGGGGGGAGAGTGTTTCCCCCTAAGGTCTCAGCTACTTCTATCACTTAACAAGTCCAGGGTATTTGAGGGGAGCTAGGTGGTACAGTGGTTAGAGCACGGCCCTGGAGTCAGGAGGACCTGAGTTCAAATCCAAACTCAGACACTAGTGGTATGAATCTGGGCAAGTCACTTAAACCCATAGGCCCTTAAAGGATGACAATAACAAAAAGCATTTGAATCCCATTGGAGCCCATCCAAGCTCAAATTGAGTGAGAGTTGAATGCACCTTCCTGTGTGACCTAGATCCCTAAAGCTCTTTCCCTCTCTAACATCATCTCATATTTTTAGAGTTGACTTCAAACCTTCCCCCCTTTGATACAGGGATTACCACTCCACCCCAAAACCCTAAACAAGTTTCTTAGGTGCTGTGTGAAAAAGCACTTAACCTCATTTAGCACCTAGTTACCAAGAATAATTAATTAAAGTAGTAAGACACCATATGGTCTGCTTCCTCTCTCGTGGGGCCACTTCCCCTGCCCCAAACTTGTGCCATCCTGATGTTTCTACCCAGAGGGCCATTATCCTGGGATCACGAGCAAAGGAAGATATCTTTGCCCCACCCGCTCTCAGGGGGCAGGCCGCTCTGGTCGCTTGCCTTGACCTTAGGTTTATGGTGTTTGCTTCAGATACAGAAATCCCTAGTGATGGTTCTGTGTCTCCCTCCCCAGATCATCTTGTATTACACTTATTTGTGCACAGGTCGTATGACCCAGGTAGAATTTAAGCTGGTAAGAGTAAGGGGCTTTTGTTTTGGTTTTGTTCTTATTTAGCTCGGTGACTCAAACGTGGTAGGCAATAAATGTTCCTCGGAATAAATTGAATTATATTTGTTGAATCCTCAAGGACAATTTTCTCCTTTCTTCTCCCAAAGAGAGGCTAGTTGTTGTCCTACCCGCTCTCTTCTGGTAGATTGGAAAACGTTTTGGATGTGGAGTTAGGGAGGGATGGGTTTAAATGAATCTAAGTAGCTTAGAACAGGGAGGTACAGAGGCACAGTGGGGCGGGCACTTCTGGTCCACAAGTGCTGAATTTGGAGGCTCTGGACCTGATTTCAAATCCTGCCTCTGCTACTTGTTTTCTATATGACCTTGGGCAAGTCAATTTAACATCTTTAGTCTTAGTTTCCTCATCAGTGAGGCAGCTAGGTGGTGACATAGTATGCAGAGTACCAGCTGGAATCAGCAAGACTCATCTTCCTTGAGTTCAAATCTGGTCTTAGACACTTTCTGCGGTGTGACCTTGGGCAAGTCACTTAACCCCCCTGTTTGCCCCAGTTTCCTCATCTGTCAAATGAGTGGAGAAGGAAATGGCAAATACTCCAGTATCTCTGCCAAGAAAATGGCACATGGGGTCATGAAGAGCCGGACGTAACTGAAATGATGTAACAAAATTACTCATAAATAAAATGAAAGGGCTGAACTAAGTAATCTCTAAGCTCCCTTTCAGCTCTAAACAGATGATCCTATGTGGTCCTCTTCCTGTCCCTTCCATTCCCTCTTATACAGCTTCAGTGGCCATTGGCCATTGTGGAGATGAAGAAGGAAGAAGGAAAAGAAAACCCATTAGTTCCTTTTTACTCTTGGATCCCCCTCCCAGGTCTTGCTTCCTTCCACACCAAAGTCTTAGCCAAACTTCTTTTGGAAGGGGTAAGGCAGGGCAATTGGGGTGACTTCCCCAAGATCACATGGCTAGTTTTGTGTTAAGTATCTGAGGCCAGATTTGAACTTCCTTCCTTCCTTTCTCCCCTTCTTCCTTCCTTCCTCCTTTCCTTCATTCCTTCCTTCCTTCCTTTCTTCCTTCCTTCCTTCCTTCTTTCCCTCATACCCTCCTCCCTTTCTTTCTTCCCAGACTCTCAGCTCTAGTTCCTTATTGCCCTCTTCCCAACTTCTCTCCTTCCTCCTCTTCCCCCATCCCCAGCCCTGTGGCATGCGATGATTCAGTTCCACCACTGTGGTGTAATGGTAAGAGCACTGGATGTGGGGTGAAGGGGAATCTGGGTTCAAATCCTATAGCTGTCACTTATTACCTATGGGATGGTGGGTCAGTTGTTTAAATTCTCTGAGCCTCAGTTTCCTTATCCAATAGGAACTCAGATCATCTTTAAGGTGAAAATTCTATGATCCTAGCAACAATAGCTTACAGTTACAATGATTTTGCCATAACAGCCCCATGAGTTAGATAGGACAGGTATCTCTCCCCTCCCCCAACCATTTTACAGATGATGGAAAAGAAGTAGTAGCCAGGGCCTGGAGGTCTAGCCTCAGAGTCGCACAAGCAAGCATGTTTTCTAGCTGCCATGTGCTTGCAGTCACCATCAATGCTGGGGGTGGTGGGTGACAACTCCTCTTCATAACTCCCTGGAAGTGTGAGGGAGATCTGGGTTTGCCTCTGACCCCAACAGAGAGGCTTCATGGAAAGAGGAGCTTTTTCCCTCTTTCCCTTTATATTGGCTGAGCAAATGGTTCTTCTTTGCTCATGCAAGTGCTCTTTAACACCTTCCCATCTGCCCAAAGGGACCGGGTGCCAACCACTAGCCTCTGGTCACTCATGTCCAAGGCAAAGGGTCAAATACTATGTGCCCAACTGGAAGGGGCCAGAGTGCAAACTCATTCCCATGCATATTCTGTGGGATAGTCCTTGTTACTTAATGGGCTTGTTCTGGGTCATACAGTAAGTGTTAGAATTACTTGAGAAGCAGCATATTATTGTGAGGGCGCATTGACCTCAAAGTCAGGAAGACCTGACACTTACTAGATGCATGACCCTGGGCAAGTCACTTAAGCACTTTCTGCCTCAATTTTCTCATAAGAAAAATGAAAAGAGTTGGACTTAATGTCCCTCCAGCTCTAAATCTATGATCTTATTCTGAACAAGGATTTTAATTCAGTCCTCTGGACTCCAAAACCACTCTTCTTTTCCATTAGGCAGGCTATAAGCTATAATTCAGCACCAGAGGAGTTAAATTGGATTGTAGGGGTCAGTTAGGAACCTGATCACTTCATACAACAGTGTTGTTATAAGAAAATGCTGACTGAGTTCCAAAAAACTGACTTACCCATGAACTTTTGGAATAGAGCCCGTTTATAAGCTGGGACCTGCCTTACACCTCCACCCCCAATCCATTACACAATTAGAAAGAAACTGGAAATGGTTAACAGGCCTTTCTTGCTCTCCCCTCAGTTAATTAAAATGAAGCATGACCTCTGCTCTACCTAAGCTATCCCAGATGGTGGCCTGGTAGACTTTCAGCTTTGCCCAGATCAGGACTTGATGTCGTCTCTTGGAAACCTACCCCAGGCCTTAAGCTAAATCCTTCTCCCTGTAGTTCTAGCTCGTTATTTTCTTCATCTGCTCACCAGCCTCCAAATGAAGACTTGCTTTGCTCAATGAATGCTTTCAAAGTTGACCTCCTCCTCCCTTCATCTTGTCAAACAAAGCCAGAGTATTACTATACAAAGAGCCAATATGGCACCCAAAAGAGGCACTAGTGTAGCAGAAGGAGAAGGGACAGTGGGCTTCAAAGCCTAACTGGTGTTATTACTTGTATGACTTCAGGCAAATCACGTCACCTCCAAAGCCTCAGCTTCTTCCTTTATAAAATGAATAGGGTAAGACTATTTGTGCAGTCTGTTTGTATTTGTATAGAAAATTTGTAGAGTCTAGAGCAGGGGTGGGGAACCTGCGGCCTCAAGGCCACATGTGGCCCTCTAGGTCCTCAAGTGCAGCCCTTTGAATCCAAATTTCACAGAACAAATTTCTTAATCAAAGGATTTGTTTTGTAAAATGTTCTCTTGGGGGCAGCCAGGTGGCACAATGAATAGAGCACGAGCCCTGGAGTCAAGAGGACCTCAGTTCAAATCCAGCCTCAGACATCTGACACACTTACTAGCCGTGTCACTTAATCCCAATTGCCCTCCAAAAAGCAAAAAAAAAAAAAAAAAAGAAAAAAAAAAAGGTTGTTTCAGTCAAAAGGCCCCACCTGAGGACCTAGAAGACCACACATGACTTCGAGGTCCTAGGTTTCCCACCCCTGGACTAGGTGGTCTCTAAGGTTGCTTCCAGCCTTAGATCTATGATCTCATGACGTGGGCTTCAATCCCATTATTTCCTATGACCTAGAGAAAGTTGTTTCTTTTCCTTAGACATCCCTTTCCTCAGCTGAAGAATGGGAAGGGTTGTACTAAGTAACTTCTTGGACCTTTTCCAGCTTTGAACATTAAGATCTTAGGAGGTGGGTAGGAACTTAAAAGTTCAGTTTGTTTGAATTAGAGGTATACTGGTCTCTCAAGGGTGGGGAACCTGTAGCCTTGAGGCCACATGTAACCCTCTAGGTCCTCAAGTTTGGATTCAGTTGAAGGGCCACACTTGAGGACCTAGACAGTCACATGTGATCTGGTGGCCACAGATACCCCATTCCTGTTCATTTGATGATTTTCAAAGTCCTTTTAAGTCAGAGATTTTTAACTTGGAGGTCTCTGATTTTGTTAAAAAAAAAAAAGATAATTGTATTCCATCTTTCTTTTCTTCCTTCCTTCCTTCCTTCCTTCCTTCCTTCCTGCCTTCCTTCCTTTCTCTCTCTCTCTCTCTCTCTCTCTCTCTCTCTCTGTTTTTTGAGGCAAACAGGACTGAGTGATTTGCCCAGGGTCACACAGCTAACAAATGACTGAGGGCAGTTTTCTTGT
>JAQQSW010012955.1:0-12420 GCA_028646575.1 Pseudocheirus occidentalis
AAAAAAAAAAAAAAAGAAGTGCCTCCCAGGCACTGGGATAGCCAGTGCAAAGGCTGGTGGAGGAGTACCCTGGGTAAAGAACAGAGAGAAGTCTAGTGCTTTTTTTTTGGCTGGAATGTAGGATAGGGATAAGAGTTGATATATTATGGGGCTAGAAGGATAAATTGGAGCTAGGTTGTAAAGGATTTAAAACCAGTTAGTTTATATTTAGTCCTAGAGGAACTAGAGAGCTATCAGAATTTATTGGGTTGGAGAGTGATACATTCAGATCTGCACTTAAGAAAAACTCTGGCATCTATATAGAGAATGGATTGGATTGGAGAGAAGCTTTAGGAAGGGAAACCAATTAGGATGCTACTGTAACAGTCTAGATAAGAGGCTATGAAGGCCTAAACCAGGGGTTCTTAGCTTTTTTTGTGTCATGGAGTCCTTTGGGTTCAGAGCAAGGATACATCTTCCCCTCAGGGTTCTAGGGGGTACTTTGAGGAGTTGGAGTTGTTTTTCTAATGACATTGTCTTGAACCTCCACTTGTGTGCTTCTTTCCAAGATAGTTGAACACCAATTTAAGCTAGCCTTAAGTAACTTTTAGAAAGGGGTATTTATTAAGGTAGTTTAGTAAGAAAAGTTGGTAGAAAATGGGCTCAAGTTTATGGAGCACAGGTGGTAAAGGGATAATTTACAGATCTTAGTTGCTGCTTATCCTTTTCTTCCACTGATGGTATGCTCAAGAAGTTCCCCTTGAGCATGGTGCAATCTTATACATAGTTTTCCCTCGACTCATGATGCAAACAGTGCTTCCAGCTTCTTATGTCCTGATACTGCTAGGATACTGATGGGAAGATGGGAAATCAAACATTCTCCAGACCTTTAAAAGAGAAAGGTTGGAGAGGAGAAGAAGAATTAAAAAGAGATTCAGCTTGGAGGTGGAGTTGAGAGGAGAGTGATTTTTATGGCATATCTTTTTTTAAAAAAATACAATTTTGACTTTTTATTTTTACTTACAAATTTTCTCCCACTATCCCCTCTCCCACTCATTGATAGGTTAAGAAATATTATACATGTTATAAACAGAAAGTCATGCAAAGCAAATTTCTGCATTACAAGGAAAATAATTTGCTTAATTCTGCCCTCTGAGTCCATCAGTTGTAGACTTGGAGGTTGATAGCATTTTATATCATGAGTTATGGCATAGCTTAATGAAGATTTAAACCAAAATGAATCCCATGTATTATAAAATTTAATATAATTTAAGAATAAGTTAAGGTAAAAAATACAAGATGCTGGTTTTTCAAAGACTTTTATATTATTAAGTGTATTCATTTGTTAGTTTGCTTTAAAAATTATCCTACACATAGATTTATTGTACCTTTTTTTTTTTTCTATACAGAGCTTTTGTGCTGCCTTACATCAAGAACTTAAAGAATACTATAGACTACTCTCTGTTTTACACTCCCAGGTAAAATGCCATTTAGATTTTTTTTTTAGTTCCCTACTATTTAGTGTTTCAAATGCATAATAACTGTAGTTAGGTGGAATATTTTAAAGTAGATTTTTTTTATATCAGCCTGTTTAAAAAGTAAAAATATTGTTGGAAAAATTTTTAACTGTAGCCTGAAGAAACCATCTTGTTTTGGCATATCCCATAGCTGAGAGTGAAGTTCCATTTTAGGAACACATTTAGGAAATCTTATGGCATAGTTAAGGTGACTTATTTCCCTGTATTTAATGCATTCTTTGTGCCTTGAAACAGTTAGTGGACTTTCCCCATACTGAGCCCTTTCTTTTGTCATTTTATTCCTTAAAAATAATATCTTTTGTTTTAATATAACTTATATTTCCTTTTATATCCCTTCCCAGAGAGTGGTCCTTTTTAACAGTAAATACAAAAGTGAACAAAAAACATTCAGTGAAACTCAGCCACACATCAAAAACATCTTTAATCAGTTTTTAAAATTAGAAGAATCTATTTCATAAAATCAGTTTAAATAAAACATGAAATTATGTAACACATTACTTAATTTTTAAAATGATGGTTCTTACTTTTTGTCTCTCTCCATTATTCCCCAGCTTCAGCTAGAGGATGATCAAGGTGTAAATTTGGGACTTGAAAGCAGCTTGACACTTCGTCGTCTCCTTGTCTGGACATATGATCCTAAAATTAGGTTGAAGACCCTTGCAGCACTGGTTGATCACTGTCAAGGTCTTTTTCTCATTTCTTAGAAAATATTCTTCTCATACTTGTTCCATTTTAAAGTCAGTAAGGCTTGTAAGACCATTTAAATTACAAATAAATGACCAATCTGCATCAGTGGAAGGAGTTTTGACAAGATAAGTTTCTCGTACAGATTAAATAACAGATCCAGACTGAAAAAACGAGCTCTCACAGAATAGAATAGAACTATGACCTTCCTACTTCTGAGAATCTTCTCAGTATTGCATAAAGGGAGTATCAGGTAAAATCCAGTTAGAAAAGATTACAGTCTTATTTTCTCCAGTTTGAATCATCTTAATTTATTATATTTTCCTTGTTATTCTCACTGACATTCTTTTATTTTACATCTAAACTTCCTTCATGCTTTCCTTGTTACTTTTAAGTTCTCTTCAAAGCACTGTAACAAGAAAAAGAAAAAATTTACCCTCAAGGAGCTTGATTAGTACAAACAATCCTGAGTGGTATTTGATAATTATGGAGTATGACAAGAAAGATTTATTTCATATTTTTTGCTGATATCTATAAGATTAAGGCTTTATAACTATACATAGAAACATAAGATATAGTATAATGAAATTCCTGATTATCAAGAAATGAAAAAATAATTTAGTTATAAAAGCATTTTGATAAGGATTTGATAAGAATCTATCTTTTTGCAAAGTGTATACCCATGCTTTAGTAAATTTGTATACTAAAGAATTTTTGTACCGTGGATCAGTGATTTCATTGTCAGTGGGTATTTCCTCCACATTTTTTCTTCTACAATTTTTTTTGCCTAAAATCTTAAGAATTTTGAATGTATTTTTTCATTGTCATAGGTAAGTATTGCCTCTACCTCTTTTTTTCTTTTATGCTTTTTTTTGTATAAGAATTTTTCTTTTCCATTAGTTCCTTATAAAGGTCATTAAAAAAAATTAACTTTAAATTTATTTTTAGTTTTCCACAAGATTTTGAGTTATAGTTTTTTCTCTCCCTGTTTTTCCCTATCCCTCACCCCAAAATAGCAAAGTTACTAAACACCCCTTCTCCCAGTCTGTTCTCTCTTATGTCCTCCGCCTTGACCCCTTAACTTTCTAGTAGGGCAAGATGGGTTTCTATAACTCAGTACCTGCATATCTTATTTCCCAGTTGCATGTAAACAATTTTTTTTAAACATTTGTTTTTAACACTTTGAGTTCTAGATATTTTTCCTTCCTCCCTCCTCACCCACCCCCTGGGAAGATAAGCAATTCAGTATAGATTGTACATGTGTAGTTACCCAGATCATTTCCATAGTAGTTATATTGTTGTAGACTAACTATATTTATATGTGTATATATATATATATCTATATATCTCTATATATAAGTAAAAATATCCTATCCTGTCCTATCCCACCCCCCACATATTCTATTGTCTCCTTAGGCCACATTCATTGAGGTTCAGGTTGTCCCATTCCCTTTCACCTTCCTGCTCTTCCCCTCCATTGTAACAGTTTTCTTTTGCCTTTTTTATATGAGATAATTTACTCTAATCTATCATTCCCTTTCTTCTTCTCCCAATAAATTCCTCTCACCTCTTTATTTTATTTTTTAGATATTATCCCTTCCTGTTCAACTCATCCTGTGCCCTCTGTCTATGTGTACATAAACATACAAATGTCCACACTCACATACATCTTTATATACACATATATCCTCCTGTACACACACACACACACATATTCAGGTATCCTCATACTGAGAGAAGTCTTATGAGTTAAAATTGTCATTTTTGCATGTTGGAATGTAAATAATTCAACTTTAATAAGTTCCTTATGATTACTTTTTCCTGTTTACCATCTCATGCTTCTCTTGCTTTTTATATTTGAAAGTAAAATTTTCTGTTCAGCTCAGGTTTTTTCATCAAGAATGCTTGAAAGTCCTCTATTTCATTGAGTGACCATATTTTCCCCTGTAGCATTATACTCAGCTTTGCTGGGTAGGTGATTCTTGGTTTTAGTCCTAGCTCCTTTGACTTATAGAATATCATATTCCAAGCCCTTGGATCCCTTAATGTAGAAGCTGCTAGGTCTTGTGTTATCCTGATTGTGTTTCCACAGTACTCAAATTGTTTCTTCCTGACTGCTTGCATTATTTTCTCCTTGACTGGGAACACTGGAATTTGGCTATAATATTCCTAGGAGTGTCTTTTTGAGATCTTTTTAAAGAAGTGATCAGTGAATTCTTTTAATTTCTATTTTGCCCTCTGGTTCTAGAATATCAGGACGGTTTTGTTTGATAATTTCTTGAAAGATGGCATCTAGACTCTTTTTTTGATCATGGCTTTCAGGTCAACCAATAATTTTTTAATTTTCTCTCCTGGATCTATTTTCCAGGTCACTGGTTTTTCCAATGAGATATTTCACACTGCCTTCTATTTTTTCATTTCTTTGGATCTGTTTAATAGTGTCTTGATTTCTCATAAAGTCTAGCTTCCAATTGCTCCAGTCTGATTTTGAAGGAGTTATTCTCTTCAGTGAGTTTTTGAAATTCCTTTTCCATCTGGCAAATTCTTCTAAAGCATTCTTTTCCTCATTGGTTTTTTTGGGCCTCTTTTGCCAGTTGATTTAGTCTGTTTTTTAAGGTGTTATTTTTTTCAGTATTTTTGGGGGTTTCCTTTAACAGGCTATTGATTTGCTTTTCATGAATTTCTTGCATCATTCTCATTTCTCTTCCCAGTTTTTCCTCCACTTCTCTTACTTGATTTTCAAAATCCTTCTTGAGCTGCTCCGTGGCTTGTAACCAGTTCATATTTTTCTTGGAGGCTTTTGATGCAGGAGTTCTGACTTCATTGTCTTCCTCCTGTTCCATGTCTTCATCCTTTTTGTCCCCAAAAAAGGATTCTATCATCTGTTTGTACTTCTGTTGCTTGCTCATATTGGCAGCCAATTACTTGACTTTTGAGCTCTTTGCCACAGTAAAACTCCACTTCCAAAAGGGAGAGAGCAATGTCTCAGGTTGCTGGGGTTTTTGCAGCTGCTGGAGCTGTTAGATGGATGCCCTCTCTCCAGCCCCCACACACTCTGGCTCACTCATCACACACCCCAGGACCACCACCCAAGACTGGGATCTGGATTCATGCAGGTCAAAGCAAGAGTGATTGCCCTCTGAATGCTTGCTTGGTCCCTACAGTCTGCAGGCCAGGAGCTCCAGAAGCAGTCATGTGGCAGAGGCTGCAGCCACCACACCTCCACTTCTTGTTCCGAGAGTAGCAGCTGGATCATGCTCCCCTGTTTGAGCAAAGTTCCACACTGACCTTATACTTTGTCTTTGGCATTTGTGAATTGAGAAATCTGGAAACTACTACAGCTCCTGGTGATCCAGTCTCCAGAAGTCTGCTCCAGCTGCTTCTGGTCGGGACTGCCCTGGGGCTAAAACCACGGCTCAGTCAGGACTGTGCTTGGCTCCTAGTGTGCTGTGATAGACCCTTCCTGCCAGTTTGCTAAGCTTCGTTCAGCAGGAGATTTGTTTCTTTCTGTCACTTTGTGGATTCTGTAGCTCTAAAGTTTGTTTAGAGTCATTTTTTTCATGTATTAGAGGAGGTGGAAGCCAGAGCCGCATGGAAGTCCTGTTTCTACTCCCATAAAGGATCTTTCTAATGTACTGAAGGCTCTCCCCTTATAATTTGAATATGTCAGGAGTACTGTTTTATTACTTGGTTTTTCATCTTTTCTCTTTTCATTCCCTTTTTACTTATTATTGATAATATCTTTTATGTGACTTCTTACATGCAAGTCATTGTTGGTATTCCACATTCCACAGACTGTTTTATGGCTACTGTTGCCTCTTGAGTTGTTATTTTTAGTCTTCTGAGACAGTATTATTCTAGATTCATCAGGAGAATAATTACAAGTGAATATTGGTATTAAAGAGGTTTGTGATAATGAGCAATTTGGGATCATTGAAAGTACTGTGCTATTTCCCAAGTACACTCCAACCTAATCTCCCTTTTTGTCAATTCAGGACCTAGATCCTTGTCATCCACCTACAGTGCCTGTCCAAGATTTTCATGTTGATAGACTAGTGTAAGAAGCTGACCATCACTTGCATTCATAGTCATAGGCATTTTTCATCTGCTTTGCCTTTACAGCATGGTTGGAAAAGATTAGCCTCTTATGTCATTACTATTGATTTCATGTAGATAGGTTTGTAAAGATTTAGGACTTGATACAATGAATATAATAATCTTTGAAGAGGAATATTTGTAGAATCTCAGTATCAAAAGGGAATACTTTTACTTGGACTTTATGTAGGATAGCTTTTGTTGCTCTGTAGTCACATTATAGTTGTATGAGTTTCAAGGTATGGTCTTTAGGGAATTTCCTTTGAAATTGTGTCTTTGGCTCACTTATATTTTCATTAAGGAAATAACCTGTATTCTTGTTTTTTCATTAGTTATGTTTTGCTTTTTTGTAAGGAGATGTTTCTTAATGATGGAGAATGTCTTCATCATCTTATTTAATGCACATGCATTTGAATGCAATATGGATGCATTTGTACTCTAAGCGTTGCCCTTGGTTGCCTGTGTTTCATCTTGGGCTTGCACTTTGGTAGATTTCTGAGCTTTTTCAGCCTCCATGTTTTGGTGGCTATTTCACTTTAGTTACATGTCTTCAAGAAATGATGAAAGGTAGAATAAATTTCTATTTTGTTCATTTTCCGTTTTTCCTATTTTTCTGCTTGTTTAACCAGGTTAGGCTGAAGCAGCTGCACACAGTATCTTTTTTTTTTCTTCTTTATTCTTTTTATTCTTTTTATTCTATGTTAGTGACTGAGCTAGCCTAGTTAAGAGTCTGATAAAACTTCTGTTTCCATTAGTAGTGTGATGGAGCCCATGAATATACCCTGTATTTCAAGCCTGTGTGGGAGCTAGGGAAACTTAGTCTTCAAGCATTTATGATATATAGATATGTCTTTTGAATAGTTTATAAACATTTTAATCTTTAAAATGTTTTTTTGTTTTGAATTATATTTTTCAATAGTCTATTGAAGTAGTTGCAATAAACTTCAGTTAATAAAACCAGAATGTAAACTACTTGAGAAGAAAGACTTTTGTCCATATCCTGAGCACTTAGCACAGTGCCTGGCACATGGATCTTTAATACATGTTTGTTTGTTGATTATACCTAAAAGGAACCATTGCAGTTTCATATTTTTATACCTTCATGTATACTTGAGTCTAATATACTTGAGTCTAATTTCTGTCTTAATAGGAAAGTAAGCAAGCTAGCATGAACTTTTATTCCTTTCCTTTACTAATCCCTTGTCCCTAATCTAATCTTAAGAGAATTAATAGGAATTTAAAAAAAGAAATATAATAGAATTCATCAGAAATAATTAGAGCAAACATTGCCTCATTTACTTTTTTGTTTCTAAATTTGGTGTTTATGAAAAGTTTTTGTGAGGAATAGGTTAATATTTATTGATTTTGTTACTTAAAACATGAAATGAACAAGAGTGAATGTTATTAGGATTTATTACATAGAGTGCTAAAAAGTCCTATCTCAGGTTACAAATGTGTGGATATTTCTTGTTTTTCATTTGAAAAATATATTTTTGACTTAAAAAGCAATTATAAAATATCTTCATTTAATAGACATTTTGAGCATTGCTTTTCCTGACCACAGTTTATTTTCACAGCTATAGTATAGTTTAATCCTAAATTTTCCTTTATCAGAACATCTTATTCTCTGCAGATTTTACTGTATGTTGAACATTTAATTCTTCTACTTTTGAGTGAGATATTTTGAAGTACTTTGAGAACTCTTGAATACTGTATAAATATAAGGTACTCTTAAATACCTATAACAGATTCCTTCCTTTTCCCTCTCTCCCTCCCTTCCTTCCTCTCTCCTTCCCTACCTCCTTTCTCCCTTTCCTTACCTTCCTTAACTCTTTCCTTCTTCCCTTTCCCCATCTTGCCTAGGCTGGAAGTGAAATGCCTAATCGCAGGTGGTATACCAAATTGGCACAGGAACTTTGACCTGTTTTGTTTCTGACCTGGGTTGTTTTGCCCCCTCCTCAGGTAAATCTGGTGGTCCCTTGCTCCTGGGAGCTCATCTGTTAATGCTAACCGTAATGTGGCCACCTGATTAGCATAGTCCACCAGGCTGGGACCACATACATGTGTCACCATGCTCACATTAAGCCCATTTTCATAGAATTCTTAACTTCTTGCCACCCTAAAATGTCCCCAGGCATAACATCTTTTCCCCTCTGCCTGGAATGCCACCTTCTGTGATCTAGCATTACTTAAGACACAACTCAAGTCCGTTGGCTCTGTAGTAGGAGATTATGGATTCAGATCATGCCTCTGATGCTTACTACTTTATGACTTTTGAGCAGGCATTTATTTTCCTTGGATTTCAATGATATCATTTGTAAAACGAAGACATTGGACTAGATGGCCTCTTTTTAGCTCTGAATCTATGATCCTATAACCCCATGAAAACTTCAAATGATCTCAAAATATATTTTCCTTTATTTGGAATTTCTTAGGCCTTGTTAGACTCTGCCAGATAGTATTTTGCACAGCTTCTAGAACGGTTTTAAAAATTTTCTTTATTTTTTTTTTCTTCACTGAATTGTGAATTCTGAAAGCCAAGGTCTGTGTTCTCCTTTTGCATTTTCTTTTTATTCCTCAGTGCAGTTTTGTTGAAGCCAGTGCTTGGTTATTAATAAATGCTCATTGAAAGAATGAATGAATGAAAATTAATATATTTGGGGTTGGAAATTTTTTTTAAGCTACAGCAAAAACTATTTACCAGCTTGGTAAAAAGAAATCCTTAGCAAAAAAGGATTCTACTGAAACAGGAATCTAGTTTACCATTTTGAAAAAAAAAATGGTGTATAACTTTTAATGTTAATAAACACTTTTCTTTTGGTTGCTTAACCTACTTTTTTTCTGTGGTTGCTTTGTGACTAACATTGTGATTTGTAAGTATAAAATTTCAGTTTGAAATATCAGGGCTATTTTTACGTAGAAATCTGATTATACAGATGTCCAAAATGAAAATTAGTTCTTTGAGAACTTTTTTTTCCTTTTTTCCATCATTTTGATTTCAGTTCAGCTCAAGAGACACATATTAAGAGGTTAACTCTTGTGTGTAAACAGTAAGCGCGGGGGGGGGGGGGGGCGGGAGGATATATTTAGAGATGACTGTGGTGCATTTTTCATTTTTTTTCTATAGAGTCCAATACTAGCTTAAATGACCCTTTTATTCTTCTGATCAACCAAAAACTCTTTAAATTCCATTTTAAGTGAATATTATAATGAATAGATTTGTTATTTTTTTTAATCTGGGGAAAAAGCAAAGACTGTGAATTTGATATTTTTATTTTGAAAAATTAAACTATCTGGGAATATATTGACCTGACTTGGAACCAATAAAAAAATATAGAGATATTGGGAGAGTGTGTCATACTTTAAGAAAGTTTAAAAATCTTTGAATTTGGTTTATATTTTAAGTGGAACTTAAAGCAGTTTAAAAGTTTGGTACAATTACATGTCAAATTCTTAATGTCTCTTAGGTATTAAACAAACTTAAAATGTCTACATTAGAGATTTCTTATAAAAATAACTAATTTTAATTATTAATTTGAATTATCCTTGAAGAGCACTCTCATGGAAACTTAAAAGTTATTTTCATACTGTCAGCATGGGTAAAAAAAATTATTTGTAGTGCTTCTTGTGCAGAGGAAAATTTGGAAGTTCAGAATCTTATTGCCATCTTGAATATCTTCATTTAACTATTTATTAGTAACTTTACTTTTGTTGAGTCTATATTTTAAAAGATTTGAGCTTTGTCTTTTGATCAAATCTAATCAGTCTCTTTAAGAAGAATTTACTATTTGTGAATAATTCAAAGTAATACAACTTTTCATCTAAAAATAGCTCAAGCAGGGTTGAAAAATCATAATTTAGTTATGAAAGTTGAAAGAGACTACTTGCATAACTTTTACTAGAATTAAAGACTATTATTAAGTGATCTTTCTCTTAGGTCGGTCTTAGTCATACTTCCTAGCACGTATGTTAAAATTGGCCTGTCTTAATCTCTAAAAATTAATGTTTTATCCCCAGGAAGGAAAGGTGGTGAACTAGCTTCAGCAGTCCATGCCTATACTAAAACAGGAGATCCATATATGAGATCCTTAGTACAACATATTCTCAGTTTGGTATCGCATCCTGTTTTGAATTTTCTTTACCGTTGGATATATGATGGAGAACTGGAAGATACATACCACGAAGTAAGTAATGATACAGTATTTTTTGGTATATAATACCTGGGACATAATTAACCTTTTTACCATCATTGATAATTTTTACTGTTAAATTTCCCTTAATATCACTTTTCATTTGTATCGGCTTTGTGTTTTTCAAAATGCTCTCACATCTCATATTCATACATTTTTGAGGTTATTAGAATTCAGATATTATCTTAGTTTTTAAAAATGTAGAAGTCAGAGTGCACAAGAGGTAAATGATTTGCCTGAGATTACACAAGTTTTTGGTAAATAAACTGAGCAGAAATTTTAGAGGTAAACTTACTGTTCAGGCGATTCTCAAGAAGCTTGGGTCAGTGAAAGTAAGTCACTGTTATATCTGACTTGAGAAAGTTGGAATCAGAGATGCACATTTGAAGTTGTCTGAATATCAGGTTACTTAAAATTCTCTGAGCCTTGGTTTTTTTCATCCCTAAAAGCAACACCACTTTGATGCTTCATGTATGAAAACATGAGAATGATTATGGACTAATTTCAGAAATTTAGATACTGTGATGAGGTGTATTGAAAGGAACAGTGTTAGGATTAAGGACACCAGAATCCTTGTCCATTCTTTTTTGCCAAATATTGCATTATTATATTTTTAAGAGTGAATAAAAATGTTAGACAGCCAGACTTACTTACTGACAAGAACAACTGAAATGAAATTGAGAGACTTGAGTTCTAGTCTCAACTCTGCTACTTTGAAACTCTTGGGCTTGTATTCTCTCCTTTTGTGATTTCCTTATGCCATAGGTTCTGTTATCTTCTTTAACCAGATGATTCCCACATCCATATATCCATCCCTGATTTTTCTGACCAACTGAAGTTCTGTATCACTGACGTTATGCTGGATGTTCTTTAGGTATGTTAAGCTCAAGTGACCTAAATGAAACATTATTTTCCTTAAGCCTACCTCTGCCTCAGACTTTCCTATTTTCATGGAAAACACCACCACCATCCTTTAAGTGGTCCAGTTTGGTATCTTGATAGTAAGTGCTTTTTCTCCCTCATTTATTGTAGCTAACAAATTTTCTAAATTATATGGTTTCTCTCTCTACAATATTTTCTCTCTCCAATTTTTGATTACCATTACTCTATTTTAAATCCTTATCACCTCTCTGTCTTCTAACTGGTTTCTCTGCTTCTGGTTTCTCTATACCATCTGTCACGCTGCTAAGAAAATCATCTTCCATATGTACAGGGTCTGACTATTATGCTTCTCAGAAACTCCTAAGTCCAGCCTTTAAGACTTTTTCCATTCTAGGTCAAACTTACCGTGCCATAGTTATTTAATGTTACTCCTTTTCATTCTGGGCAAACTGGCATAGCTATTACTCAAACTTGACATTCTATCTCCTACCCCCAGCTTTAATATAAGTAAGCCATGCCCAATGTCTTCTATATGCAATCTTTTTTTAAAATTTGTTTTCTTGTTTACATCATTCATTTTCTTTACATTTTTGAATTACAAATTTTCTCCCCGTCTTGGCCCCTGTCCCAACCCTAAAACAGCAATCCCACTGTAAAGCCTCTCCCCTGCTCTGCTCTCTTACTTTCTGGTAGAGCAGGGAGGGTCTCCCTATCCAAGCCCCTGTATATCTTAATTCCTAGTTGCAGGTATTGCAGAACTTTAAATTCTAGATTCTTTCGATTCCTCCCTTGTCACCCACCCCCACTGGAAGGGCAGTCAATTTAATACAGGCTGTGGATGTGTAATTATACAGGATATCTTCATAGTGGACATATTGTGACAGTGATCATCTGTCTCTCCTTCCTATTCCCGCCCCCCCCACCCCCTGTTCTGTTCTCTACCCTGTCCCTTTACTGAAGTGTGTGCTTCCAGCATCCCTCTCCTGGACCCTCCCCTCCCTTCCGTCATCCCCCCTCTCATCCCCATGCCCCCTACTCTCCTATGTGGCATG
>JAQQSW010012956.1:0-12420 GCA_028646575.1 Pseudocheirus occidentalis
ATCAATGTTCTGGGCTGGGGGGTAGGGACAAAAAGGGGAGAAAATTTGTAATTCAAAACCTTGTGGAAATGAATGATGTAACCAAGAAAATAAATTAAAATAAAAAAAAAGTGTCAGCACAAGTCTTTTCTGCGTACTGAATGTGTATGCAAGTTTCCATGGCATGGAAAGGAGGGAATTAATCAACACTCAGCTCTAAGGAAAACCACCATAAATACCTTGAGGGCAGAGATTGTTTTATTCTTTGTATTGGTCTCCTCAGCACCTAGCATAGCACTCCAATATAGCCTATACTTAATAAATACTTGTCAATTATTTTATATTTATCTACTAATGGCAATGACCTCCTTTTCTCTGTATCTCTCTAAGATGTAGACTTTGGGAGGTAACATGCATAGCAGCAAAAGAATTAGCCCCAAAGTCAGGAAGAACTGGGTTTAAGCCCTGTATCTGATACATGCTGGTTAGAGGACTATGCGTTTCATAACTCAGACTTTCTATGCCCCCAGGAGGCTCTCTAAAACTTGAAGTTGCAAAATAGCAGCTGATAGAGGCTATTCTCCTCCAAGAGCTCCCTACACTGATGAAATCACAGAGTCAATTCAAAAATAGATGCTTACAAAATAAAGGAATACTTTGATTGTGAAAGATTATTTCCAATGTACTGGTACTACCTCAACCCTGGACAGAGCCTAGATTAAGATCTGGAAAGGAACATGGTTGGGCAAAGTCAATAGTAATGATTAAACCTTTCCAGCTAAAGGGGTGTTAGGGTGGGTGGGGAAGGGTGGTGGAATTTCAATACAAATTGAGACCTAGAATTGATACAAAATTCCAAAGGAACAACCAAGCTGACAGGTCTGCAAGGAAAGAAGAGTGGGGAGTGGGGAACACAGGACAAAGACAGATACAGGGTTGAATTTAGGAATTCACAGCAAGGTACAAGAGAGGGATTGGCAAGAGACAAGGTCTGTATTTCAGGCAATAATTATATTTATATGGCACCTATTATGTGCCAGACATTGTAATTTACAAATATTTTATCTGATCCCACAACCCTGAAAGGTAGGTATTATTGGTATCATCTCCATTTTACAGATGAGGAAACTGAAGCAAACAGAAGTTAAATAACTTGCCCAGGCTCACCCAGCTAATGAATGTCTGAAGGTACATATGTAAGGTCTTCCTGACTCCAAGCCCAGCATTCTATCCACTGTACCACCTAGCACCTAGGCGACAGATGCCAGGTATCAGAAAAACAGGCAAACTAGACCAAGAATATGAGTGAAGTCTGTCATACCCCAAGGCCACATGACCAGATGTTGGGCTTGACCATGAGCCATTCTTCTAAACCCCTTTCATCTGGGAAAGTCCTTCTGTTACTGTTATCTTTATTAAAGTCCAGGGAATGTGTGGTATATTGGACCCTATTCCTCCCTTCAGGAGGGTTTCCTCAAGTCCCCAGAGCCTGGAGTTGGTAGAGTGTCGTGGATAGCACGAACTCCTCATTTCTTGGGCATGAAAGTGTTAAGCGTTTCTCAGGTCCTCTCCTCTGGTTCAGGCCTTACCTCAATCATTCAGTCAAAAAGCACTTATTAAGTGCCCACTATGTACAGTAATTGTGCTAGGCAGTAGAGGAAGAAAGTCAAGAATGAAACCTTCTGGGTGGCTAGGTGGCGCAGTGAATAGATCACTGACCCTGGAGTCAAGAGGACCTGAGTTTAAATTTGGGCTCAGATACTTAACACTGACTAACTGTGTGATCTTGGGCAAGTCACTTAACCCCAACTGACCTGCCTTCCCCCTTCCAAAAAGCAGGAAAAAAAAAAGAATGAAACCTTCTTTTCCCCCAAGGAATTTACATTCTATACAGGGAGACAGCATTGTATCAACACATATGAAATAAGAATGTATGTGTATGTATGTATGTATGTATGTGAGAGTTACTCATCCTTCCTCTTTTCTTCAGCCAATACGAATTCACCTTCTGTGAACTGTTCCTGCATTTTATCCAATGGCTTTCAAAAACTTCTCAAAAGTAGTCTAACTCCCTTGACTTATTGATTGATTTGAGAGGTATTCTCACCTGAGGTGAGGTAGGTGCTTTAAGTGGTAGGTGATTGATTTAATAGAGAAACTTTGGTCTAGCTCATACCTCTGATTTTTCCTTTTCTATGCAAAATAAGTACAAGGTAAATGGGGGCTGGGGGTAGGAGCATTAATAGCTGGGAGTTCAGTATAGGCATAATATAGGAAGTGTTTGAATTGAGCTTTGAAGGAAACTAAAGATTCATACATCATGCCCAAGGTGTAATTCCCATCCAAAATAAGGAGGGTCTTGAAAAAAAAGTCATGAATCCACCCTAAAGTCAAAATGTTAGGAGGTCATCTACTATTGGTTGCTGATGAAACAGTTCATCAGCTACCAGGTACCACAAATTCATGGGGTTAAAAAGGGGAATCTACTCTCCTTGCATGATGGACAGCTGAGTCTAAGAGTAGGTATCCAGCACTTGTAGTCAGATCATTTTGGAGTGATCTAGGTGGGGCTGCTTGGTTACAAAATTTTCCTATTGTTACCAGCTATGTGCTAGGTACTGTGCTAAATCCTTTACAAGTATTATCTCACTTGATAGGAAGGCGAGCAGTATAGTCTAACTTGCAGGACCAGATACCTATTCTTTGCAAAGGTTTCAGATGTATACCATGATGAAATTAAGGCAGCTGAAGAAAAGCGTCCACCTTCCATTTCAGTGGGTTGAGTTTTCAAGACTACTGGAAGAGCTCCAGTAATGACTGAATTACTATGGGGCACTGGACCCCATCCAAGTGATGCAGCCAAGTCTTAAATGCTGCCTTCCTGAACAGCAACTCTTTCTCCCAAATTGCTTCATTTCTGTCAGCTGCACAGAACTGCCATTAAAAAAATATGCACAGGGCTTAAGTAACCCCAGAAAATGTCCACGAGGGAAGAGGTCAATCCTACTGACAGAAGGTATATATTTCCACAATGAAAAACTTTCAGAGAAAGTATGATATGGTGGAAAGAGAGCTGGACCTCCATTCAGGGAAGTTCTTCATTCATATCTCAGCTCTGACACTTAATGTGTGACCTTGGGCAAATCATTTGACCTCTCTTGGCCTCAGTGTGGTCATCTATAAAGTGGAGAGGGAGGTCATTTAGAAGGGAATTATATGTTTGTACTGTTAGGAAGATTTGTAATCCCTTACCCACAGGACTGTTGTGAAGAAAATACTTACATTGTATTTTCTTATGTATTATTGTAAATAAACTTACAATGTAAGTTAGTACAATTACTATTAAGAGTCTCAGTGCTTTAATACCAGGTCTATGGTAAGTCATCTTAATTCCCTAAAACTTTCTCAGCAGCAAAGATTAATTAGTGTCATACATTTAGAGTTAGAAGGGGCTTTCTAGCTCAAGGCTAACCTCCCACATTTTACAGATGAAGAAACTGAGGCAGCTGGAGGTTAAGTGATTTACCTTGGGTCATATAACTGATAGATGTCTTAGCCCAGATTTAAACTCAAGTCTTTCTGATTTCAGGTCCACAGTGCTTATCCACTGTGCTATCTAGATGCCTCTAGGCAACTTCCCTTAGGTTGACACTGATCTATTCATTCAACTAATTCCAAATACTTAACTGTGTTATCATGTTGCCACATCTCTCCTGCAGTATTTATCTACAAAGACAGTGTGAGATCTCTTGCCAAAAGTCTCTCAGAAATCCAGGCATATTAAGTCTATGATATTCCCCTGATATACTAATCTAGTAACCCTGTCAAAAGAAAAAGGAAATGAGTTTAGCCTGGCATAACCAGTTTACACATTTTTTTTAGCTCATATAGGTTATTGTTGCCTTGTCTGAATGCTGACAAAGCATTTTAGAAATACAACATCCATTAATTATGCCCAAAGGGCTATAAAGCTGTGCATACCTTTTGACCCAGAAATACCACTACTAGGTCTATATCCCAAAGACCTCCAAAAAAAAGGGAAAAGGACCTATATGTACAAAAGTATTTATAACAGTTCTTTTTGTAGTGGCTAAGATGAAATTGAGAGGATGTGGATAGATTGGGGAATGGCTAAACAATCTGTGGTATATAATTTATACTGGAATACTATTGTGGTAAAAGAAATGATAAGCAGGAGGATTTCAGAAAAACCTAGAAAGACTTACATGAATTGATACAAAGTAAAGTGAGCAGAACCAGAACACTGTACCCAGTAACATGTTTTATTTTGTTTGTTTTTTCTGAGATCAATTCTTCATGACCCTATTTGGGGTTTTTGTGGCAGAGATACTGAAGTAATTTGCCATTTCCTTCTCCAGCTCATTTTATAGAAGAGGAAACTGAAGTAAAGAGGATTAAGTGACTTGCCCAGGGTCACACAACTATTAAGTATCCAGGCTGGTTTTGAATTTGAATCTTCTAGCTCCAAACCCAGCACTCTCTCCACTAAGCCACCTAATTGGCCCGTCCACAATTCTTTCAAGGCTCTAACATTCCAGGTCTTGTCACTTTAATTCATTGGGGTCAGCTATACAGATCTTGGGGTTCAATTAATTATTAACCACATTTATTCTACCTTTCCTATTCTGAAGATTGCACTCTTTGGTGGAAAAAAAAGAGCTAAAAAGTTCTAGCTTCTCTTAACTATCGTTTTTGTTCTTCAAAAATCTAGGTCACATCCCAAATGATCAATTAATCACTATCAATCAATAAACATTTTTCAAGCACCAGCTTTGTGCCAGGCACCATGTTAAACTCTGGGGATATGAAAAGAGGCAAAGACAACCCCTACACTCAAGAAGCCAAGTACTTGGTGCAGTGGATGGAATACCAGGACTTTTTGCACATGTAGGCCCTTTCTCCTTTTTTATCTCTTTGGACTACAGACCCAATAGGGTATTGCTAGATCGAAGGGTATGCACAGTTTGATTGCCCTTTAGGCACAGTTCCAATTTGCTTTCCAGAATGGTTGGATCAGTTCACAACTCCACCAATGGTGTATCAGTGTCCCACTTTTCCCATATCCTCTCCAACATTTATCATTTTCCTTTTTTTGTCATATTAGTTAATTTGATAGGTTTGAGGTAGTACTTGAGAATTGTTTTAATTTGTGTTTCTCTAATCATAAGTGATTTAGAACACTTCTTCATTTTCTCATTGATTTCTTCATCTGAAAGCAGCCTGTCTATATCCTTTGACCATTTATCAATAAGGGAATGACTCGTATTCTTATAAATTTGACTTCGTTCTCTATATATTTGATAAATGAGGCCTCAGAAACACTTTCTATAAAGATTATTCCCTAGCTTTCTGTTTTCCTTCTAATCTTCATTGCTTTGGTTTGGTTTGTGCAAAAGCTTTTTTTAAATTTAATATAATAAAAATGATCTATTTTACATTTTGTAATGCTGTTTCTTTTTTGGTCATAAACCTGTAGCTCACTTAACTTCTTCTTTAAGAATTTGGGTCCTATACCACTTGGTGCATATATGTTAATATTGATATTACTTCATTGTCTATGGTACCTTTTAGCAAGATGTCATTTCCTCCTTCTCTCTTTTGATTAGATCTATTTCTGCTTTTACTTTGTTTGAGATCAGGAATGCTACTTATGCTCTTTTTTTTTACCAGCTAAAGCATAATAGATTCTGCTCCATCCCCTTACCTTTACTCTATGTGTGTCTCTCCACTACAAGTGTGTTTCTCGTAAAGAAAATATTATAGGATTCTGGTTTTTTATCCACTCTACTATCTGCTTCCATTTTACAGAAGAGTTCACAGTCACAATTATAATTACTATGTATATTCCTCCATCCTATTTTTGCTCCTGTTTGTCCTCTCTCCTTGCACCCTTTGCCCCTTAAAGATGTTTTGGTTCTATCTACCACCTCCCTCTGTCTTCCCTCTCTTCTGTCAGTCTTTCCCCCCTTTACTCAATCTCCTCCCCTTCTACTTCCCTGTTGGGTAAGATAGATTTCTATATTCTACTTATTGTGTATATTATTCCCTCTTTGAGCCAATATTGATTAGAATAAGGCTCAAGTGATGCCAGTTGCCCACCCTCCCATCTTTCCCTCCCCTGTAACAGGTTTTTCGCACCTCTTCATATGAGATAATTTACCCTATTCTACCTCTCCCTTCCATCCACACCCAGTGTACTACTGTTTCTCATCTTTTAATTATTTATTGTGTCATTTCCTCAAATTCACCTTATACCTGTACCTTCTGTCTATGTATACTCCTAGTTGTGCTATAAGTAGTACCATTTTTAAGAATTACAACTATCATCTTCCCATGTAGGGATGTAAACAGCTCAGCTCCATTGAGCCCCTTGCTTTCTTTTGTATTTTTACCTTTTCAGGCTTCTTTTGGGTCTTGATATTAGAGATCAAATTTTGTGTTCAATTCTGGTCTTATGAAAGCTCAAAATTCTTCTATTTCATTACATTACCATTTTTTCCCTTGAAATATTATGCTTAATTTTACCAGATACATGCTTCTTGGTTGTAGTTCTAGCTCCTTTGCCTGCTGGAATTTCATGCTCCATGACCTCTAATCCTTTAATGTTGAAGCTGCTAAATCCTATGCAATCCTGATTTTGGCTCCCCAGTATTTGAACTGTTTCTTTCAGAAAATACCACTTGCAGCATTTTTTTTCCTTGACATGATAGTTCTATAATTTGGTTATGATGTTCCTTGGAGTTTTTATTTTGGGGGTTTCTTTCCTGAGATGATTGGTAAATTCTTTCAATGCCTATTTTGCCCTCCAGTTCCAGGATATCAGTGCGGTCTTCCTTGATAATTCTTTGAAAGATACTGTCCAGGTTGTCCTTATGATTATGGCTTTCAAGTAGTCTAATGATTCTGACATTGTCTCTCCTGGATCTATTTTCCAGGTCAGTTGTTTTTCCAATGAGGTATTTTGCATTTTATTTTATTTTTTATTCTTTGGAATTTGTTTGATTGATTCTTGATGTCTCAGAGTCTTCAGCTTCCATTTGTTTAATTACAACTTTTAAGGTGTTGTTTTCCTCAGTTAGCTTTTGCACTTTGTTTTCCATTTGGCTAATTGTACTTTTTAAGGAGTTGCTCTCTTTGGTGGATTTTGTATGTCTTTTTCCATGTGGCCAATTCTATTTTTTAAGCAATTCTTTTCTTTTTCCAAACTGCTCACCCTTTTTTTTTTAATACTCCTCTTGCATCATTTCCATGTCTTTTCCTAATTTTCTTTCTAGCTCTTTTGCATAACTTTTAAACTCCTTTTTGAAATCTTCCATGAGTTCTTTCTGGACTTGAGACCACTTCCCACTTTTCTTTGGGATTTTACCCATAAGTGTTTTGACTCTTTTGAGTTTGTGTCTTGATCTTCCTTGTCACCATAACTTTCTATGATCAGATTCTTTTTTTTCTGCTTTTTGCTCATCTTTTTTAGCCTTTTTTTCCTTTCTTTTAAATTTGAGCTATGCTAATGGAGTGGAAGGGACACTGTGTCAGGCTTCTTGTGCCAGGGGTTGCAGGCCCTGACTAATTACCTGGTGCTGCACTGATACTGAACTGAGATCCACAGGGTACCCTAGTGTCTGGTGCTTTGCTGAGGCACTGGAGTGAGGAAGTGGCTAGTGCTGAAGGCAATAGGTTTCTAACAACTTATCTGGTCCTGAGCTGGGGTCCTAGCACTGGTGTCTAGCATGTGCTAAGGCTAAAGGGATGTTTCTGACTTTCCCCAGGGCTACACTGAAGTAAATGGTAGTCTGGCCATTGGTGGATGCCTGCTTGCCCAGTGGAGGTTTGATCACTAGAAGTTATCTGTCTGGGGATAAGATAAAGACCATGGCATTTCTCAGAGCTGGAGTCTGTCCATTCCCTTAGCTATGCCAGGGCATATGGTGGGGTTCTGGTGTGGCATTTGCCTGCTCTATCACTGAGGTTCAGGATTTCCCATTGTTTTGCTGAGGTGGGGCTTGCTTATGGCTTACTCCCATGCTTCCTGTCCTGGACTGCAGTCCCCTTTTACCTGAGTGAGACAGACCTTTCTCGCTGATCTTCCAAGTTTCTTGGGCTAAAAGATTGTTTCACCCTGTCTTTTTGCTGGTTCTGCTGTTCCAGGATTTGCTTAGGGGTGCAAGCTTATGGCTGTTTGGAGGTGAATATAGGTGATTTATAGCGATTTATGGCTTATTCTTGTGCCAGGGGTTGCAGGCCCTGACTAATTACCTGGTGCTGCACTGATGCTGAACTGAGATCCACAGGGTACCCTAGTGTCTGGTGCTTTGCTGAGGCACTGGAGTGAGGAAGTGGCTAGTGCCAAAGGCAATAGTTTTCTAACAACTTACCTGGTCCTGAGCTGGGGTCCTAGCACTGGTGTCTAGCATGTGCTAAGGCTAAAGGGATGTTTCTGACTTTCCCCAGGGCTACACTGACTACATCTTGACTCCCAGAAGTCCTCTCTACTGTCTATCTTTTTGAATGATGGTTTCTATAGATTATTGGTCTTCACTGATATTTTTCTTCTTCCATCATACTTGTCATATTTGCTAAAGTCTTTGGTATCTGACTTGGTAGATGTTTCTAGGACACTTTCTTCTTTTCCCCTCATTTTCAGTTTAAAGTTTTCATGATCAGATTTACAAGTCTCCAGGCAAATAAATATTTTAATAAACCTTACAAGGGTAGTCATCTGATAACCAGTCTTATGGGAAGTGTGAATTGAAGATTCTGAGGAATCTGTGTTGTTATCATCCTTTGCCTATTCAGAATAGGACCCAAACTGTACCTATCCTAGAACTTTTAGGTTCTAGGATAGATACAGTTCTGTTGAAGCACCTGGGTGGTGCAGTGAATAGAGCTTGGAGTCAGGAAGACCTGAATGCAAATCTAGCCTATGACACTTAAGAGCTGTGTGAACCTGGGCAAGTCACTTGACCTCTGCTTGCCTCAATTTCCTCTTCAGTAAAATGAGAAGAATAATAGCTCCTACTTCCTAGGGCTGATGTAAGGATCAAATGAGCTAATATATGTAAAGAATTTAACACAATGCCTGGCAGATATAGTAGGTATTAGCTATTATTCCTATTATTGTTATTACTGTCATTATTATTTTAGGTCCTGATTGGTCCTGTGTCTGACAGAAGAAAGAACCTGCAGAGTTTAGGAAAGCAGCAAATTCATAATATATTGCTACATGTTTTATTATAAATTGTGTTTCCCTTGTTATAAATTGTGTGTTCCCTTTTTTGAAATCTATATAGATAGAGATTTGACCTATGATTTCATTGGTGTGGGGACCTCCTGAAGAGGACCTTCTTCTACCGCTGAAGGTCTATACCTTCTCTTCAACTTATGTTTAGAACACTGAGAGTCTGTGACCCGTCCAAGTTCACACAGTCAGTATGCTTCAGAAGTAAGACTCTTGATTCTTATTTAACGTTTGCTCAACTTCACTTAGGAAAGCCAAGATTAGGAACCAGGTATTCTGACTCCTAACTCAGTGTCCTTTCAATAATCCCATGATTCCAAAGCCTAACTTGATCAGAACTAAAAAAGGAGAAAGTTAAGGGAAGTATTTCTATGTTAGTATGTCAAGAATCAGAACTGATTCATAGACTCAGAAGGTTAGAGTTAGAAAAGACCTGAAAAATCATATAGATCAAGCACTTCTTCCCTGAGAAAAGGAAACTGGGGCCCAAGGTCACTCATATCACAGCTTTAGAGTTCAGTGAGACCTTAGAGGTCGTCTAATGCAGCACTGCTTAAACCTATACAGGGTTGAAACCCAGAGTTTAAGAAGTGCTGAAGGGATCGTGAGTGGAAAAAGTTTAAGAAGCCCTGATCTAATGCAACACCCTCACTTTACAGGAGAAAAAAATTGAGGAACTATCTTGCCCATGGACAATAAGTTGCAAAAATGAGATTAGAGTCAGATATTCTGACATCAAATCCAGTGTTCTTTCTGCTATATCATAGCTAGCTCCCTATAACTCAAGGCTCCTGACTCCAAATCTAGAGCTCTTTTTAACATGTCAGAAGACTTCAGGAAGAGAAATATTTCATTCTACTGGTGACCTCTTATTAAGTCTGCACAATGGAGTTTACTGTATGCAGTAGGCCCAGGAACTGCTTAAGCAAAGGAAGCCTCTCCATTACACTGGAATTTCTTTTCCCCTATTAGAGAAAGAAGAAAAAAAATTCCTGGTGGGAGATACTTGATACTCCTTCTATATAAACACAGTTGCCCAGTGGAATAAAGCCTTGGCCATCATGATAGCCACTTTCTGTCAAGGTGGCATATTTTCCAACACATTATGCAAAATCCCAGTTGGAGAAGACGCTGAGGACTGTGATTTTCTAATTTAATTCTATTCTTTCCAGTAATGGAAAGTAGAGTGCTGGCCATCCATCTTGGTAAGTGACATGCATTTCATTAGAATTTCCTTAACTAATTTCTTATAGCTTCCAAAAGGAGGCTAAAAAATAAGAAAGAGTACTATTTTGGGCCCTCACACGTGGGTTGGGGGGAGGTGTTGAGAAAATTTAAATGTGGACAGTCTTCATTTGAGTATTAAGAGGTTAACCAGCCACACCAAAGAGTACTTAGATTTCTGACTGGCTCATTGGGTAACCCCTGGAAAGCTGTGAACCATTACTAGTAAGTGAATAATAATAATGATGATGATGTACGGTATTTCCTATCACATCCTCTATCCTTACACACTGAGAAGTGAAGACACCTAATTCTTCAGGCTGATTTCACAACATTTCAGTTCTCTGTGGGCAAATAGTTACATAAAGTTCCAGAGGGTCCAGCAGGTACTGGCAGCACAGCAGCCCTTCCCCTTCCCACCAACCTTCCCGACCCCTCTTTCCCCCTCTTCACTCCTGTGCAGAAGCTCTTCCCTACCCCCACCCTCTCTAGAGCAAATGCAGAGCTCCCACTCCACTTTGACCTTTGAGCCTTGGGCCCACTCTACCTACCACCGTTCTACCCGTTTCCCAATAGTTATAGGTCAAGCCTTTTCACCTTGCCCAAATTTTAAAAAATTAATGTATTTTTAATTTAAATACAAAAGAAAAAAAGAAAAAAGTGTCATACGCACAGTAGATTGTAAGAAAGGATGCAAAATATACAACAAAAAAATGTCCATTTCAAGAAAGCCTATATAATAAATACTACACATTGTGTTCTGAGATGTCCATTTTTTTCTTTGCTTTTTTGTGGGTTTTCTTTTGTTCTCTGTTGTGCACTTTTTACTTTATTTCCCCTTCTTTCCTCCTAACCCCCAAAAGGTTACAATAAAGCATGGAGTTATATATGTGTACATGTGCATGAATGCATATGTGTATGTATATACATGCATGTACACATATATGCACACACATATCTATGTATGCATGTACATGTGTGAGCATGCATGTGTGCGTGCATATACGTGCAAACATATAGACATCCATACAGGCATATACATATACTTAGATATCTATAATTATATTCATATATAAATATATCCATTCATATGTACCTATGTAAGACCATACTATGCTTGTTCACCTTTTGCTTCTCTGAGGGTGGATAACGTCTTCCTTCATAAGTTCAAGTCTTTCCATATTTTTCTAAGTCTACCAACCCATTTCCTATGCCACAGCAATATTCCAAACTTATACTGTCTAGTTATTTTAAATGGTACAAAACAATATTGATTAATATGGCTGATATATAGTGTGGTTTCCCTATTTTTCTTTTTGATTAAATCAATTTTAGCTTAAACTTTGTCTGAGATCACAATTACTATCCCTATTTTTTTCTTCCCTAATAAATTCTACTCTTGATCTTTATTTTATGCATATCTCTTATTCCTTTCCCTCCTGAGTCCTCTAGTTTACTTCTATTCCCTATCTCACCCTCCTGTTACTTAATGTACCCACCCTCCAAAGTTCCCTTCTTTATCCTCTATTTCCTCACCCTTTTTCCTTTCTGTATGTTTTGCATCCTTTCTTACATTCTGCATTGCACATGGCACTTTTTTCTTTTTTTTCTTTTGTATTTAAGCTTTAGTATTTAAGTTTATACTGTTTCTTTTTCTTTTCTTATTGTATATTTAGGTTTCAGTATTTACGTTCAAGATTAATTAATTTTAAAAAGGTTGGGCAAGGTGAAAGGGCTTGACCTATATATTGGGAAGTGGGTGGAACAGTGGTAGGGAGAGTGGGCCCAAGGCTCAAAGGTCAAAGTGGAGTGGGAGCTTTGCATTTCCTCTAGAGAGGGTGGGGATAGGGAAGAACTTCCACACAACAAGAGATCATCTAGACTCTGCTTGAAGACCACCAAAGAAGGGGAATTCATTATTTTCTCTTTTTTATAAGTGTTTTTTTGGTTGGGAGAGGGGC
>JAQQSW010012957.1:0-12420 GCA_028646575.1 Pseudocheirus occidentalis
TTTCCCCTTGTGACATTTAATAGGGACATTCGAGAGACATAATTTCTGGATAATTAGTCATTTTACTAACAATGCTAGCATTTTAATAAAAGAGGTCAGTGGCATGCTTGAATGACAAAGACCCTTGTAGGGCAGGCTTAGGGCTTGTATGGCCTTGGAAAATGGGTGTTCAGGAGGAAGAGCAATCATTTCTGATTGGTTAACAAGTAATGAGAAAGAATGACTATTACAAAGAGGGACTGGACTTATTCTAATAAACTTTGATTATGTCATTTCCTTCTAAATTACCCCCAGTCTTGGGTAATCTAATCAAATAATTTATCCCACCCAAAACTGAGTTGAACTCAATGGGATTAAATTCCTAGTAGGATGGATGGGGTCTGACCAAGACTGAGGAGAGTTATTTCAATCTCATTATCAGTAATAGAGACTGAACTTTGAAATGAGGACTATAAAAAAGGAGAAACTCTGGGATTCTCCAACTCATTAGTCATTAATAATAATTTCTCTCACCTTCCTGCTAAATAGAAAAAGTCCAGAGTTCCAATCTTGAATTTGGTTGGTTTGCAAAAGACAACCAAAGATCGGGGAGGAACTGATCCAAGATTCATGAAATTCAAAAGCTAGAAGGTGAAAGATGAAATATGCTCTGTGATTCTTGGAATTTCCCATTGACTAGCACAGGTGACCAGTAGAATATGGATTTGTCTGCCTCCTTCTTCCCTGACTTCTTTTACCTTCCAAGCCTTGGAATTCTTCCTGGTCTCCCAGCATCATGGCTGTTTTCTCTGCCTCATCTTAGTTTTCCAGCATGGTGCCTGGCGCATATTAAGTGTTTTATAATACTTGCTAATTCGACTTGAGTCAATTTCATGACAAGCATCCTGTGAGGCACCTAAGTCCTAAACTGTCTTGTATTCCAAGGTCCTGATGGAAGTTTTCCCCTCTGAACATCCTATTAAATTTTTATTTCTTCTTTATACTTTGTAACTAAGTTCAGTATCATTTCCCCATACATATGGGGTCATTGTGCATAAAGGAATGTTAGTGTGAGAGGTAGCAAAGGGTCAAATTTCTACAGAACTGCAGGAATTGCTGAAACAAGGTTACTGATGAAAAGTACCAGCCAGTAGCCTTGGGAAGAGTTGAGGCATTAGCCTTGGGAAGAAGTTCCCAGAGAATGCCTAGATAATACTAACAATTAAATAATGTAGAATAAAAGGAGCTGGTAGCAACAGGTAGATTTGACCAATTAGAAAGCAGATGGTGGCCTTGGGACACTTGGGCCCCGATAAAGACACAGGACTGGTGGGGGTTCAGTATTCTAGGGTTGTTACTGCACTTGCTTAGTGAACCTTGTGTATTATGTATATTACTTAACAGAATTAGAGCCTCATTAGTAATAATTATGGTAAAGTGTGTTTAGGATTATGAGAAAAGAAATCTGTGAGCTTCTGCAGCTTGTACTCCTTGGTCAGTGCCATCTTAGGTGCATTGGGAGTGCCATTTCTCGAGAAACAAATAAACATCTCCCTGCTTTTACTACAGTTCTCTGAGTCTCCTTAGATTATTGATAAAGGGATCTTCTTGTTCCACATACAGTCAAGAGATCATGAGCAGAGTGGAAGCTCTGAGGGGATAGAAAAGCACTGCCTTTGGAACAAGAGAATATGGGGTCAATAAGACCCCAGAAGAAAGTATGCTTCTTTAGAGTAAGAATTACTGCCTTTTTGTTTCCGGGGCCTAGTATAGAACTTTGCATGTGGTGTTTGCTTAATAACTACTTGTTGAATTGAATTTCAAGGTTCCTTCTAGTTCTGACTGTCTATATTTATGGTCTATCCCTCCCAGCTCTTGCTATCTATCTTCTAAGATCTTTCCCAGTTCTGAGATTTTATATTTTAATAACTTTACCATCTTTGCCATCCTCTATTATGAGTTTCTTCCATGATAGGCTTCATTCTTTGTATTTATACCCCTGTTACTTAGTGTGGAGGGAATTCTGATTTTTGTAATAATTAGTTTAGTGTATGATAGATATTTAATGAATGCTTGTGGATTAGTTGCTGATAAGGTCTCTAATAGTCGAAGGTCTAAGATTCTTTTTAGTTGTGAATTTCTATGATTCTAATTTGTAGCAAAATCCAGTGAAGGGGGAATGTAAAGCCCCAAAGGGCTCTTTGTGGCATCCTGGCTATGTTATATATCTCTTTGTGCCTCTGGATCTTTAGAGACATGGGTACAGTGATCCAAACAGGCCTGACCTTCCCTACAATGTTCTTTATTCTTACTCTCTTCTTCTTATTCCTTTCCCCATAATTTGCTCAATGCTCAGTGCTCATCCAGCTGTCACAGAGGAAAGCATGGTGACAAACTCATTTACTCTGAGGAGTTAATGATGGAAAAGTAAATAGATTGTGGGGCCAGGGAGGGAGTATAGCCCCAACTTTGGCAGGACAGCTGGATTTAAATCTTATCAATAACTCTTATAATCTTTGTGATCTTAAACTAACTGCTTAACTTCTCTGGGTGTCAGTTTTCTCATCTGTAACATGAGGAGAGTAATGCAAGTACTATCTACCTCACAGAGTGACTGTCAGAAAATCTGATTTTGTAAGCCATAAAGTGACCTAGAAATGTTTGCTATTAATTCTCAGTGCAGGCTAAATATGTTTTTTTCCCCTTGGGGATATTTGAATTTTAATGATCTTTAATTCAAAGAAGTGAATTTCTGATGGTAGAATTTCAACCATTACTGATAAGCCAGCAGGGAGATCCAGGCTCATAGACTGAGAGCTGGGAAGGACCCCAGATGGTATCCAACGCAGCCCCCTCATTTTGTACCTCTCAGGAAATGAGATTAACTGCACACAGGTTGTACATGACACGCTTGAGACTTGGACCCAGTTCCTTCCATTCAAATGCTTTTATACTGCATCACGGAGCTTTCCACTGGGTTGCTCTTCTCTGAGCCTTGTTTTCTTTCTTGACTAAAAGAGAGTGTTGGCTTTTGCTGTTTTTAGTCTTCCTGGTACTCCTCCATTTACACTATGGGACAACATGCCCACTCTGCTTATCAGTATGGCTCGCCACTGTTTTGAGTGGCTCTGGTTCTGGGTCTCTACTATTTCTTCTGTAGGCAAATTATTCACCAGAGAGATTTTGTAAACAGAGAATAACTTGGCTAGGGTCTCTGACTAGGGGGAAATCATTTGCTCTGTGATTCCCAGGAGCTGGCACTGGGGGCAGCAATCAATGTTGAGTATAGGGAGGTGTTGTAGAGAGCTCCCCAGAGCCCCAGCTCCAGTGACACAGGAGTCATAGAGCCCTTACTGTTTTATTCATCAGGAAGGGGGGGGTCTCTATTAGCCTCCTTCAGGACAAAGAAAATGCCCAGGATATTTAGGAAAACAGCTTTGAAACTCAGGGAGGAAAGAAAACAAGGTTACTGTGGCCTTGGGTGATGTAGTTTTAAGAAGTTATAGTAAGAAACCTCATAAGCTATTCTTACTTCCTATGAATGAGCTATTTGGGAAAGTTATTCTCCCTCTGGGAGCCTTAGTTTTTTTTTTACTAGAAGAGAGGGTTGGATTACTAAATAAACTTTAAAGTCTTTTCAAGAGTATTGATTCCATGATTCTATCTTTTTCAAAATGTTTTCTTTTGTATTTATTTGGTATTTTTCTCCAGTTACAAGCATAATTCTGTCTTGAATGAAACAATCTTCAAATAGATGCTTTTGACGAAGCCATTGGGGTCACACTTCTCAATTTAGCTGATGATGCAAAGATGAGAAGTCTAGCAAATACAAGGATCAACGGAGTCAGGCTTCAGACTTAATCAGACTGGGATGATGGGCCAAATCCAACAAAATCCAATTCAACTGAGATAAATGGAAAATGTTGTACTAGGGTTAAAAGTCAATTGTATATCAGTATAGGAAAGACATGGCTAGAAATTAGTTCAACTGAAAAAGATTTGGGAGTTTGCAATGATTACCAGCCCAATGAGGGCCATGAAGATGATGAGGGAATCAATACCATGCCATATAAAGGAATAATGAAAAGAACTTGAATTGTTCAGCTTAGGAAAAAGAAGGCAAAACTCTGTGTGTGTGTGTGTGTGTGTGTTGGGAGTGGGGTGAAGATTATAACTAGTCTCAAATTTTGGAAAAACTCCCATGGAGAAGAGGTGGTAGAGTTCCTCTGCTTAGCCCCCAAGTATAGAACCTAGGACTTATGGGTAGAAGTAACAAAGAGGTAGATTTTATCGTGACATGAGAAAGAAAGAAGTCCTTAACAATTAGAGCTATTTAAAAATGGAACTGGCTGCCTTGAGAGGTAGTGATTTTCCCATCACTGGAAGTGGTCAAGCAGAGAATGCATGACTATCACCAATGTTGCAGAAGAGATTCTTGAATATGGCGAGGAGACAGGAAGTGTACTGATAGGAGCCCTTCCATTTATTAAGAACGGGCAGCTAGTGTCTGGGTTAGCTGATCTTTGGCAGTTAGGGACCAGAACATAAGAGCTGCAACTCTCACCTGCATCTACATTCATAGGAGTATGTATGACCACATCTCTTTCTAGGTACCACAACCTCTCCTCACTAGCTCTGGTCACATCCTGCTGCTCCGCAGGCCATTAGTTCCTTTGCTCCATCACTGAGTTGGAGTCCTAGGAGGCATTGAGGCCCTAACCTGCTGCTCCCCTGCTGTGTCCTTCCAAACCAATCAGGACCCGGTCTTCCCTACAGAAGGGACCTTTCCCAAAGCCAGCTCTTAGGACTATGTTTATGAAGAACTCAGGCTGGACCTCCTGACAGGCCCACATCCTCTGAGGTCTGAGTTCAGCCTATAATCTGTGAAGCCAGAATTAGGCTAAGTGGCAGTTGGGCAAAACATATCCCAAGGTTCTCTTGGGCTTCCCTCATGATCTCAAGAGGGCTCATTGTCCCTCCAGAGCCATTGTGCAAATGACTAAATTTTAGACTCTAACTGGGATTAGTGGGTAAACTTTTTTCTAAAAAAAGATTTTTTATATTACTGTCATTTTGATGAACCACTTGACTCCCAGATATTTCTTTATAACAACAAAAAACAGTTTGAGAAATTAGAAGCTGAATGGCAGATTTGCCTGTATATGTGTCTATACCTGTGGTCCACCATCTTTCTACTATGAGAGCAGAAGATGGTTTCATCATCAGGTGTTTCCTGGAACTAAGGTCAGACTTTGTGTATGATCTAAAATATGGTGTCAGCTAGTGTTCTCTTCTTTTATGGTATTCTTCTCCTTCTGTTTTTGCTTTCTGCCCTTTGCATCAAATGGTACGTCATAGGAGGCAGTGTGGTATAGTGGTTAGGGCATTAATATCGATGTCAGGAAGATCTGAGTCTGAATCTGCCTTTAGACACTTACTAGCTTTGTGACCTTGAACAAGTCACTTCACATCTCCAGGCCTCACTTTCCTCATATGTCAAATGGAGATTTTGGACTCACTGACCTCTCTGTGTCCTTTTAGCCCCAAGTCTAGGATCCTGTGGTTTTCTTTATGTTTCTCAGATTTCTCATTTCTCAACACAAAGTGTGAGCCTATTCCTTTACCTGCACATACTCCAGTCTGGTCAGCCATTCCCAGTCAGTGGACATGCATTCTGGCTTTAGCATTTTTTTCACTTGCAGAGAGGGCTACCATGATGATGTTGGTATTATGGGACTTTTCTCTTATTTTTTTCAGGGCAGTTGGGGTTAAGTGGCTTGCCCAGGGTCACCCAGCTAGTTTTTTGTATTAAGTGTCTGAGGCTGGATTTGAACCCAGGTTGTCCTGACTCTAAGGCCGGTGCTCCACTCACTGCGCCACCCAGCCGCCCCCTATTATGGGACTTTTCATGCACTTAGGGGATGCTATAACTAGACTTCTACAGTATTTTCAGATTCTCAAAGTGCGTTACAAATACCATCTCATTGGATCCTCACAACAGCCGTAGGAGAGAGGTGCTGTTTTTTTTTCTCATTTTAAAGCTAGAGAAACAAAGGCTCAGGTTAGGCACTTTGCTAGGATCCTTCAGCCAGTATCTGAGGTAGGATTTGAACCAAATTCTCAAGTATGATACTCAATCCACTGTACTAGCTGGCTATCTAGGGTCACATCTAATGGGAATGGGTCCTGATGAGGCAGAGGTTCAAGAGTTAAAAACCAGATATGGCTTTCTTAACCATTAGAACAGCTCCCATTTCCTTTTCTTTTATAAATTTACAAATCTTTTCCCTCCCTCACAACAGTTCTGTGAAGGATGAAGGGGAAATGTGATATCCCCATTTTACATATGAGGAGACTGAGGCTCAGGGCAGTTAAGTGACTTATTTGCCCAAGGTCAAAAGGACAGCAGTATCCTTGACTGACCTAAGGACATTAGAGAATATTTCCTATATGTTACTTTAGAAGATGCTTATTGCTCTTCTGTGAGAATGGTGAATAGGTCAGCGTTATCATTCCCATTGATTAGGTGAGGAAATAGGGCTAGAAAGAGCAAGAGATTTACAGAAATGTACTTTTGAGTGGACAAAGCCAGGAAAAAACCCAGATTTCCTGACTACTAATCAGCAGCACCTTGCCATTTCCTGTGCCTTCAATTCTATGAATCACGAATCAGATGACTGGACAGTTATCCATCCATCCATCCATCCATCCATCCATCCATCCATCCATCCATCCATCCAACACACCTTTACTGAGGGCCTACAATGTACTCAACCCACAACTATGTGCAGCCTCTATCTTCAACATATAAGAAACATTTCCTTATAGCAGCATCAGGAATAGGACAATATGGTCCAGAGTAACACCTTCAGAGCAGTGGACCTTCAGTCGTAATGCCGCGACTCTTTAATATAGTTCCTCATGTTGTGTATGCAAAGATTAGAGGTCTAGCAAATACAAGGATCAACGGAGTCCAGATTCAGACTTAATCAGACTGGGATGATGGGCCAAATCCAACAAAATCCAATTCAACTGAGATAAATAGAAAATGTTGTACCTGTGGTCTTTGAGCCCAACCATAAAATTGTTTTCGTTGCTACTTCATAACTGTAATTTTGCTACTGTTATGAGTCGTAATGTAAATGTCTGATATGCAGGATGCATTTTCATTGTTACAAATTGAACATAACCCACAGGTTGAGAACTGCTGCCTTCAGAGGGATCTGAATACAGCTTAATTAGAAAAGATGATAGAGCAGTCTTTAAGAACATTTCTGGAAGAGGCATCATTATGGAGAGGGATGAGTGCTGGTTTCAGAGTCAGGATGGACCTGGGTTTGAATGCCACCACTAAAACTTAACTAGCTGTGTGATCAAGAGGCTGTCAGCCCGAGGGTCTTAGTTTTCCTCTTATGTAAAATGGAGATAATTTCTGCATTATTTATCTCTCAGGCTTCTTACGAGGGTCATAGGAAGTGATGCAAAGTACTGCTCACATCTTAGGGAGATATGTGAATGTTAGCTATTATCTTATCTCCGCTATCACGTCTCTTATAAGCTCTGCAACAAGACTTATTAAGCGGTTTACTATGGGCACTGTGCTAAGGGCTGACAACACAAACACAAGCTAAAAGAAAGACAGTTCCAGTCCTTACGAAGCTTACGTTCTAATTGGGTAAGACAACATATAGACAGAAAACATCAGGGGAGAGGAAGGAGCTCGGTACCAGGTGCTGGAGCCATTGGCAGAGTCCAGACTGCAACTTGATGAGAAATGTGGCCCCCCAAGAAAAAATACTTCGGGTTCAAGGTATTCTGTAGGTCTGTGACCACTCAAAACCATAGCTTTGTAATCCCCGCTAATGTATTCACTTTTGATAAGTAGCAGAAACCTAAGAAGAACAAAATGAAAAAAAACCCCAACATAACAACAACAAGGAAAACTCCAACTTTCCTTCTTTCCCTCCTTCCATGTGCACGAGGAGAATGGTATTTTATGGCTTACTAGACCGCTGACAGTAAGAAGGGAATGCATACAAAGCTATGCAGAATACACACAAGATGGTGTTCAAAGAGTCACATCCGTAGTGTGACTGTCACATCTATAGTATGAGCAAGTAAAAATGTGTGGTCAATAAACTTGAGTAGAGGGCAAAATGACTAAGGTATGTGGTCAGAAATCCTCTTCTAGTAAGGAGTGGGATGAACACATTGAGTGCATAATTGCTAACGGCGGCCAATCAAAGGTTGAAATTTTGGTACCGATTTGAAGTTCATTGTCCCATGAGACTATATTGTTTAGCATTAGAAATGCCTCGTAGACCCTCTTTAACTTGTTATACAGACATGGCTAATATGGATTGTATTATTTCACATGTATAATGGGTATCATATGACTTGATTTCTCAAGGATGGGATGGAAGGAGGGAATTTGGAACTCAAAATTAAAAAAAAGAATGTTAAAAAATTCTAAATGCAATTTAGAATTTAGAAATTTAGAAAATTTAGAAAAATAACAAAATAAATAAAATATAGTTTAAAAATAAAATGTTAAAAATAACTTGTTATACATATCTTATGGTCCCTAAATCCAAATTGGGAACTCATTTGCATAGTAGGCATTTAATAAATGTTTCACTGATTTTTATTTCATTGAATTACAAAGTACTCTTCATCAGTAGAGCAGAGAGTCAGAAGGCTGGTACTCTGTATGAAATAATGATTGGTTGGTTGTTTTCCTTCATTCTCAAAGAGGACCAAAATGACATCACTATGTTGTAGTCAAGGTACAGTGTGTCTGACTATGACTGATCAGACCAGTATGAGTTCAGAAGGTTCTGCCACAGGTCAGGCACAAATAGTCCACCTGAACTTATCTCTAAGTTTGTGCATCTCACATTTCTTTTGAGCTACTACAATTCTGCTTTGCTTATAGGACATAATGCCTTTTTTGATGCAGGCATGTCATGTGCGCATTCCTTTGCCAGTGTCTTCCTTGCCTCAGAATTGGTTCCAGAGTCCTCCAGAGGATCTCAAGAATGTCCTTTTATCGATTTTCTGACTTCCATGTAAATTCTTGCCTCATACATGTTCTCTGTAAAACGGTCCTTTAGGCAAACATACATTTGGCATTCAAACAATGTGGTCTACCCATCATAGCTGTGCTTTCTGCAGAAGAGTTTGAATGCTTGGCAGTTTAACTCAAGAAAGGGCCTCGGTGTCTGGTACCTTATCTTGCCAGGTGATCTTCAGAATCTTCCTAAGACCATTCAAGTGGAAGCAGTTCAGTTTCCTAGCATGGCATTGGTATACTGTCCAGGTTTCATAGGCATACAACAAGGAGGTCAGCACAATGGCCCTCTAGATCTTTAGTTTGGAAGGAAACCTAATACGTTTTCTCTCCCTCACTTTCTTTTGGAGCTTCCCTATACTAAGCTAATTCTGGCAATGTGTGTGTCAACCTTTTCATCTATATGTACATCACTGGAAAGTATACTATCAAGGTAAGTGAAGTCATCTATAGTGTTCCAAATTTTTCCATTTGCTGTAGCTGATGATTCCATGTATGGGTGGTGTGATGCTACCTGGTGGAGAACCTGTGTTTTCTTGATTTTAATTGTTAGGTCAAAATTAGTGCATGCAGCAGAGAACTGATCCATACTTTGTTGCATCTTGGCTTCAGTTGTTGCATTGAGTGCGTAATCATCTGTGAGCAAAAAAAATCCTGTACCAACTCTCTATTCATTTTAGTCTTGGCTTATAGCCTTTTTAAGTTAAATAATCTACTGTTAGCACAGTAGCTGAACTTGAAGCCATTTTTGTTTTTATTGAAGGTGTCTGATAACATTACTGAAAACATACTCAAAAGCATGAGAACAAGCACATAGCCCTGTTTCATTCCACAGGAAACTGGAAAAGTGTGAGAGCATCATCTATTATCCAGAATCTGTACTAACCATACTATTATGAATGTACAATACTGATATACTTCTCTGGAAACCCAAATTTTGCCATAATTTTCCACAAGCCCTCACAACTGACAAAAGTCTTGGTCTGATCAATGAATGTTGTGTTGTAAAGCCAAACGTGAGCAGCTTTTCAGAAGAATGCTGCTGTGAACAGCTTTCAAGGTTCTGCCCACACAGTATAGTGAACACTCTATTTATTCCATAAGAAATCAGAGCAAAACATTTACAGTAAATCAACATACAGCATTCACAATGTTACAACTTATCACAGAAAATCAAAATATAGCATTCACAAGAACTTATCACAGAAAATGGCCACATACTTTTCACCACAGTGATCTCAAAGTATTCAACAAAGAACAATCATTTAGTAACCCATTCAATCATCCTTAAAGAGGATACAATAGTCAAAATTCTCCACTCATGGGGCACATTAAGTTAACTCAATCAGTCACTTTATTCAATCATCAATCTTCAAGTACAATCATTTAGTCAATCAATCATTCAATAAACTCAATCATTCAATCATCCTTCATCATTCACTATTCAGTCATCATATGTATGTGTATATATATATATATATATATATGTATACACACACACACACACAAAATACACAGACTCTCTGCCCCTAGGTCACCAGTAAATTCACAATTTACTGTGTCAGTACACAGTATCTAAGTAAAGTCTTCTTTCAGCTTGAGTTGGGGTGGTTTCTCAGATTCCTTGGATCCCCTTCCATGGTCTCAGATCCTATGTGGATTCACCAAACATGGGTTCAAAGACAGACAGCTCCCAGATCCTTGTCCAGCTCACTGTGTGGTTCCTGCTCCACATTGGAGCTCACAGTGTCCAGTCCATCTCAAATCCTTCACAGTCTCTGTTCCTGGGAAGACTAGGCTTAACAAAGCCACAAATAGGTTCATACAAAGTACCAGTATCACAGTCGTGCTTCCTCAGGCTTTGGCAGCTCCAGCTGGCCCTCAGAAATCCTCAGCAACTCCTCAGCAGCTCTGGCTGGCCCTCAGACTCAGCAGAAGTTTCAGCTTGTTCCAAGAATCAAAATCACTATATCCAGGTTTACAAAATCAAAATCATTCTCTCCAGCCTGGGGGGGGGGCAGCAACTTCTGCCTCCACAGAGCTTGCTCCAAGAAGATCTGTCTCTCCCTCTCTAAATCAATTCACCCAGGTTCCCTAAATCAAAATCATTCTCTCCATCCTGGGTCCTTCCTCTTTAACCTCCTCAGCAGCAGCTGCTTCTGCCTCCACAAAGGTTACTCCAAGAAGATCTGACTCTCCCTCTCTGGGGCTTTTCCTTATATATAGTATTGTCCCTCTCTGTTCAGCTCCTTCCTGTTACATCAGCAATAGGGGGGGTCATACCTTCTGTTTCTTTAACAGAGGTTGATTAATTACTAAGTACTAAGTACATGTTACCTTTGCCAATACAAAGGTATCTTCAAATTCAAATTATATTACCATTACAATTCAAATGGCAATAACCATTACATGTGTACAGACCTCTGTTCTGCTCTTGGCATTTCTCCTGGCATTGTTGGGCAAAAGACAGGTAGATGATCATCTTCCAACCTGTTAAGGAGGACTCTGACAAGAATCTTGCCAACAATCACTAAGAGATAGACACCTCCTCCGCCTGCTCTTCTCCCTGCCCCCCCCCCCCTGCCCCGCTGTGATTGTTACAGGGCAATCAATTTCTTTACCTTTATAGAGATGGACAATGGAGGCATCCTTGAGCTCCTGGGGGATAACTGCTTGCCATATAATCCAGAAAATTTTGATTAGCTTTTGTATGAACAGTGGTCCCCCTGCCTTGTAAATCTCAGCTGGAGTAGAATCAGCACCAGTCTTTGCCACATGGAAGCAGCAAAATGACATTCAAATGAGCCTCTTCTTCAGTTGGAAGTTCAGATAGAGAGGGATTGACTTCAACCTGAGGTAAATAATCCATGGTTTCAGCAATGATTGATGATGGTCTGTTGAGAGCACTATGGAAGTATTCAGTCCATTTTTCCCATGTCCTTATCAGTAATCAATGTTGCTCCCTGAGCACTGAGTAGTTGATAGGCACCATAGGTCTTTGGTCCATAAATAGCCTTCAGGGCATCATAAAAGTGTTTTGGATGATTATTATCAGAGTAAAATGGAATATCATCCGCCTTCTTACTGAGCCAAAAATTCTGTATTTCTCTAAGTTTCACTTGTACTTTACTTTTGATAGAGTTAAACATTACCTTCTAGGAGATAGCCAAACTATCCTGCTGTAACAGCAATTAATTTAGCAGATACTTAGCACTTAGTAACTTAGGGCTAAGTATAGAAGGTGTGAGCCCTGTCCACTGTTGATAAGACTTGTTCTCCCCTGTTGACATGGAAGAAGGGGATTGGATGAGACAGGAGGCCAGTGTGTGTATATAAAGAAGAATTCTAGAGATAGAGAGACAGAATTGGAA